>JAPXFY010000013.1:78281250-78293750 GCA_030674185.1 Monoplex corrugatus | reverse complement strand
GAGAAAGAGTGAGAGAGAGAGACAGAGACAGAGACAGAGAAAGACATGGATACTATTTTCCTACAGTAGAAGTTGTTTATTAAAAGTCATTCTCGAAGATGCCCTTTCTAATTTACATATGTGCGTAGAACTAGATATACTAAAAAGGAAATACATAAATGAATAAATAATTTAAGACATAATACAAAAAAATCATAGGATAACAGCATTTGTTGTTGTCATTAAGAGAGAGAGTGAGAGAGACGTAGATAAGAAAACACTAATCAGTAACACACACAGACACACAGACAGACTCACATATGTACATATCATAAATAAATAATTGATTATATATGTATGTGTATGTACATATATATGATTTTATATATATATATATATATACATATATGTATATATAATCTATCAATGTGTGCATGTACGCACGTGCTCGCGCGCGCGTGTGTGGGTGCGTGCGTGTGATGGAGGAGAAAAGAGAGAGAGAAGGGGGTACGGGGGACAGGGGCACATCCAATGTGACCAAGACAAAGGTGACTAAACCTGAAAGAGTGTAGAGCAGGTGGTGTGTGTCTAGTGAGAGTGAGTGAGTGAGTGAGTGAGTGAGAGTGAGTGAGTGAGTGAGTGACAGACAGACACAGAGACAGACAGAGAGTAAAAGACCAAACCAAAGACAGCGACTGACAGAGTGACAAAGACAGGGGAGTTCCAGCCCACAAAGAATGTCGAGCAGATGTTTGCATAATGTGATGTGACTGTTATAGTCATTGAGGAACCGTAATGTCAGACAGGTCCTTGGGACAGACTAGAAAGTCCACCACAGAGGGAAAATCAATGATTTTACACTTGAGGGTCCTGAAACATTGGTCGTTTGGGTTACAATGCTGGTACTGCATGTAAATTAATCTAATTGTATAACCATCAATTTCTTCCCTCCGTGAGTAAAAAAAATACCTGCTCTGCAGTTCTCTCTTTGTCTCTTTGGCTCTCTCTGTCTGTCTGTCTGTCTGTCTGTCTGTCTGTCTGTCTGTCTGTCTGTCTGTCTGTCCGTCTGTCTCTCTGTTTGTCTGCCTGTCTCTCTATGTCTGTCTTTCTCTTCTTTCTATCTCTCTGTCTCTCTCTGTCTGTCTCTGTCTGTCTATCTGTCTGTGTGTCTCAATCACTCTCTCTCCTTCTCGCGCTCACGCGTTAACACAGAGACATACGCGGGCACACACACGCGCGTGCACATACGCACATACATACATGTACACATACGCACACACTTTTGATTCCAACTATGTCTCTTTGAATGTCTGAGGGCATATACTGTGATCTTTATCCGTACACATGAAAATACGACACATACGCGCGTGCGCACATACGTACACGTGGGCATGCACACACGCACACACATGCGCGTGGGAAGGCACACACACACACTACGAGTGTGCGCACATACGTACACGTAAGCATGCAGGCACGCGCACACACATGCACGTGGGAACGCACACACACACTACGCGCGTGCGCACATACGTACACGTAGGCATGCACGCACGCACACAGACATGCACGTGGGAACGCGCGCGCACACATACACACACACACACACACACACACACATGCACGCGCATCCGCACAGAAACACACACATATAACGCACTCGCGCCAAGAACGCATTGACCAGATCGGGTCAGCCTAATTACTGACCACGTTTGGTACGTCAGTTTAAAAAGTTCAACACATTTGTCTTTGGTGGAAATGTGTCTGATTTGGCTTCAGGGTTATTGATTCGTTGGCTGCCTGACTAGCAAGTTGGTTCCACAAATGTACAGA
The DNA here is from genome assembly GCA_030674185.1 of Monoplex corrugatus. Classification (NCBI taxonomy): domain Eukaryota; kingdom Metazoa; phylum Mollusca; class Gastropoda; order Littorinimorpha; family Ranellidae; genus Monoplex; species Monoplex corrugatus. The sequence continues at coordinate 78,291,938 of JAPXFY010000013.1, read as the reverse complement.
TGTTTGTCTAAGTGGCCAGCTGCTTGCTAGGATTGCTGCCTGGTTATTAGTTGGTTAATTTGTTGTTGGGTTTGGTAGTCGGCTGCGCTTTCGTAACTAATATCCAGAAAGAGACATCTAACTTCAGTAAGTTTGTTTATGTTTTTAAATGACACGCTGTTTCATTTCAATTATTGTTATTGTTGTTCAAAACCCAGCCCACTAAGCAGTGTCTGAAAGCTTCAATCAGCAGTGGTGCAAAACAGAATGGTGAAGAGTATGGGCGCTAGAACGCGTCACTCCTCGTTGTTCCAACGTTCCTGCATGCCTGACTAGCACAGGCAATTCTGAATTGTGGAAGGGCCATACAATGACCTTCCCCACTGTGTGGCCTATTGACACACTTAATTCCATATCACAGGGACTGCCATGTGTAAAACAGCCTCAGTAGGATCTACCAGCTTTTTGTCAAGAGCCTACGTCAGAGACACGTGGGCATTTGCCCGTAGCTGGAACACTTCAAAGGTTTTGAAATCGAAATACTAATTTTATCTTTTAGAAAGACTGTTAGCTGGCATCAGTAAGTGTTTAAACTCACTAAAGAAACAAGTATGCTTGTGTCAACACGAAATTTCACACACATACCACGCTGACAAAGAAATGTGCCTGACGAAAGAAACTCGAAAGAAGAAAGAGAGAGAGAGAGAGAGGGCGGGGGGGGGGGGTAGAGACAGAGACAGTGAGATAGAGAGACAGACACAGAGACAGAGAAAGGAAAAGGCGATACAACTTGGTTGAAGTCGGTTGAAAGTATTATTCTAACGTTTGTTGTCGATGAATAATAAAAACAAAATTCAACAAAACAGTACATCTTTATTTTATGTGAAAGGAAATATAAATCTGAATGTGGCTTGACCGTTGACTTCAAGGAATCAGGCCTGATGACCGCAGGGAAAGACCTGCTGGCTGCTCGGAAAGACGGCAAACTTGGGATCCCGTTCGGGGCATGTCAGACCTTGCTGAACAGCAAAATGGGCTGTGTCTGGAGCATCATGCCTGGCCACTTTCACAGCCGTTCAAACAACCCCTGTGGTTGAAGTAAGGCAACTTGTGGGAGTTTCCGACTGCTAACTGTCGAGACTACAGTAAAGGGGAAAGGTGCTGACAGCTATACAAGCTTGGTGGCAGGGCGGGTTGCCCGAAAGAGAGATGAAGACCAGAGCGGGGCGAGAGAGAAAGGTCTTCCATTCTCTTTCGGTCTAGAGGCTTGGCTGGACCTTGTTGGTGCGCCTTTTGTGGCTATATTCTGGGGATTTTATCTACCCACCTTTGCCGTTGGATTTGTATGAACTAATGACTGGGTCGGAATGGGTCATGCAACATATTAACCCCCCCTCTCTCTCTCCATTTGCCGGAAGAAATGACTATCGGTTAGCGTCAGGAGCTTTGGAGCTGATTGTCTTGAAAATGGCGGGGCATTGGTGCTCTGGGTCCCATCCTCACTCTCGTGGTGTTTCTTGTTAACTTAAAACTGAATGATATCAAGGTTAATGTTAATCTTTAAAGGGTAAAAAAACTTTAACTTTTTTCAAAATGGTAGCAAGGATTGAAAAAAAATGGGGAAAGGAGAGAAAAAGATGACTACACGTGGAATGTTTTGTTCTAGTTAACAATACCTGTTTTTCTTGGATGCATGTTTTGTCCACACTTTTCTGGCAGTATTTTGATGCACAGTCTGTATACTTCCTCTATGCTGGATCGAACCCAGAACTTCCAATTGTGACTGCCGTGACCCGTGAATTACGGTTCCTTTCGTTTGTTTTCCAGTTGAAAATTTTTGCATGTTTTGAAACGGTTATAGCCCTGATATGGCTCTACGCGGTCGGCTGGGCTTCAAACAAAAACAACAATAACAATGACGATTTTCGTACTGTTTATGGTTTGAAATATACAAGTGCCAGCATCATAATTGTGCTGAAATTTTACTGAGATATTCAGACTGTAATAACATACAACCCTCCTTCATTCACTCTGATTGGGGAAGATGTAAAGATAACAATAAAACAAAATTCCAGAGAAGGAAAAAAACAAAGGAACAACAAAAATTAGTTTCCGAGAAAATATGAAAAGAAGAATAAAACAGAAAGATTTGGAGGGAAAAAACAAGCAAACAAAAGAGGAAGGAAGGAGGAGAGAAGAAAGAATAAGGAAAACGACAAAGAGAGAGGAAAGAAAAAAAAGAATGAAAAAACATAGTCACAGAAAAATTAAGAGAAAAAGAAGGTAAAAAGGAGGAGAAGACGAAGAAAAGAGGGAGAAATAATAAGAAAAAGAGAAATAAAAAACTTACATTAAAGAAATGTCAAGCCATGCAAATTCACATAGCTAGTTGTAGAATAAAATGAAAGCTGTGCCTCTTTACAGTTGATACAATTGCGAAATGCTAGGAGTAGGACGCTAGCCTCTTGGAATCCTCTATGACAAGGAAACATCAGTAAAGTCACTGTTTTCCATTTTCTTTACTCATCAGTCTCCTGCATACAAACACCCTCCACACACACACACACACACACACACACACACACACACACACACACACACACACGCACGCACGCACGCACGACGCACGCACGCACGCACACACACACACACACACACATACACACGAATAATCAGAAATATGTACTGGGAACAAACAGCTGCAATGAGAATAAAAAACGATATAAGCTGTTTCCAAAACATCAAAAGAGGAGTCAGACAGGATTGTGTTTTGTCACCAGATCTGTTTTCTCTTTACGGCGAAAACATCATGAGAAACATAGAGGAAGACCCTGGATAAAAGGTTGGAGGAAAAAAGATAAACAACATTCGATACGTAGATGACACCGTGCTAATTGCAGAAAGTGAAAGGGACCTACAAAACTTTGTGAATATACTAGAAATAGAAAGCAAAGGTAAGTGGGTGGAACTAAACAGCAGGAAGACTGAAGTCATGGTGATCAGTAAAAAATATGAAACCCCCTTATGCAAAATAATAGCAAACGGCACAACCTTGAAACAGGTTGCTAAGTTTAAATACCTGGGAACGATCATTTCACCAGATGGCAGATGTACATCAAAAGTGGCCAGCAGGGTCGTCCAAGCCAAAACAGCATTCAAGAAGATGACAAGCATTCTTACCAACAAATGCCTATCAATTAACATCAGGAAGAGAGTTCTTGAATGTTATACAGAACCAATACTGTTGAACGGCTGCGAGGCGTGGACAGTCAACAAACGAAGCCAAAACAAGATTGAGGCAGCCGAGATGTGGTTTCTAAGAAGAATGTTGAGAGTTCCATGGACAGCAAAGAAAACAAACGAGACAGTCTTGATGGAGGCAGACACAAGTAGATCACTCATAAGGAAGATTAGGAAAACACAGGCAACATTTATAGGCCATTTTATGAGGAAAGGGGAATTGGAGCACCTGGTCACAACGGGAAAACTGGAGGGAAAGAGAGCAACGGGTAGACCCAGGGAGAAGATACTAGACGGACTTGCAGAGTGGCTGGGGACAAAGAGGGTGGAAGAGATGCTTGAGGCAACAAGGATAGAAACAGATGGAAGGCCATAATCGCCAACGCCATGCGGCAAGGCACCTGATGATGATGACTGAAACTTTCTCACATTGGACACAGCAGCAGGGAAGTTTCAGTCTTTTTCTCATAATCTTTTGTATCTGGTGTTTGTTTGTAATCTTACGCTTGACAAAGGCCAGTTGGCCGAACATTTGCGTCTGTCTTGTCTTGTTGTATTAAATACGCGTTCTTATTCTTCTTTCATGTTTTTTCTGGTTCCTGTTTGCTTGAACGCGGGCAGTCAGACTTGTTTTGGATTTTTGGATTTCGTATTCTTCTCAGTGCTTTTTGTTTTCATGTCCACAGTCAGTATTTGCATTTCTAATTTGTGCGTGATAGTGAAGCATTCATTTTAAATTTGCTTTACGTTTGGGAAAAACGCGGGTACCATTTTTATTGAAAACTTGGCAGAGGTCTGCAGATGTTGAATACAATAATAACAAACAGTTCTAAAGAGCTGGTTCCTTAACGAACTTTCCCATGGGAAACATTTCAGAATCCCATCAATTAGGAGAAAAGGACAGCGAACTGTTGAGCTCATCTGCCTGACTGCCTGCCTGCTTGCCTGCCTGTCTGTCTGTCTGTCTGTCTGTCTCTTTCTTTCTCTCTCTCTCTCTCTCTCTCTCTCTCTCTCTCTCTCTGTCTTCTGCTCTCTTTCTGTAAGTTTCAGTTACTGGCGTTTAATTACTGATCAGCCCAGTGTTGTTGTTGGGATAGTGATTTTGGTGATGTGGTGGTGTGGTGGTGGTGGTGGTAGTGATGTGTGTGTGTGAATGTGTGTGTGTGTGTGTGTGTGTGTGTGGTGTGTGTGTGTGTGTGTGTGTGTGTATGTGTGTGTGTGTGTGTGTGTGTGTAAATCGATATTACATTGTTCTGCTGATATACACATACAATCCAATCCACCCCTCACCCCATCACCTTCTCCTGTGTCTATCGACCTCCACCTAGCTCTGCCAATAAGCTCACCACATCCATGTTTCTCTCTGACTTTGACCAACTACTTGACTACTACTGCCTCTTACCTGGAAATCTCATCATTCTAGGTGACATCAATGTCCACTACGACAACACTCACCGTTATGACACAAGACATATCATCAACTCTCTGTCCAATCACAATATGACACAACATATTTCTGAACCAACCCATAAAAAAGGTCACATTCTTGACTGGATCATTTCTCGTGATCACCACAATTCAGCTATTGACAACTGCCTAGTTCTTTCTACCCGTCTAACTTCAGCCCTTCCATCTGACCACTCTGCAATTCTCTGTTCTCTCAACATTTCTCCTCCTTCCCGTACCACGCGCACAATGACTCGACGCAATCTCAAATCTATTGACCTCTCCACATTTTCATCTGATGCCTCCCGCCTCCTTTCTGAAAAGTCACACAACCTTGCCGATGAATTCTATACTACTCTCCACCATCTTCTGGACACTCATGCTCCAGCCACAACTCGTCTTTTACCTGACCGCCCCCCTACCCCCTGGCTCACTCATGAGATTGCCTGTGCAAAACGTGCCCGCCGCAGATCAGAGCGCCGCTGGCGCAAATCCAAACTCACTGTACATCGGCAACTTTTCCAAGCCTCTAAAACAAAAGTATCCACCCTCATTGCATCTGCAAAAACAAGCTATTACCAAACCAAAATCCTGAATGCCCCTTCTTCAAGAGAACTCTTTACAACCATGAATCATCTCCTTGGCACACGAAAAGATTTACCTCTCCCAACAAAACACACAAATGAAGAACTCCCATCTGTATTCTCCAAGTATTTCACCACCAAAATACAAACTCTTCGTGACAGGCTTGACAGGACACCCTGTCAACCATGCCCACCTAACCCTTCCTTCTCTGGCACACCTCTTACTACTTTTACCCCAGTCTCACAAGAAGAAATTCTCAACACAATCAGATCCATGTCGTTCAAAACCTGCGAACTGGATCCTCTTCCAGGTTCTCTCTACTCTGACTGTCTCCCTACTCTCCTCCCATTCATCACTGACATCATCAACACTTCTCTTCAAACTGGAACTGTCCCAGATTCTTTCAAGTCTGCTATTGTTCACCCTCTCCTCAAGAAATACAATTTAGACCCAAATGAACTGAAAAATTACCGGCCTATCTCTAATCTCTCTTTCTTGTCAAAACTCATCGAAAAAGTTGTCCTCAACCAGCTGAACTCTCACCTGTCTGCCAACAATCTTCTCAATCCTTTCCAGTCAGCCTACCGCCAGTGCCATAGCACTGAAACTGCCCTGCTACACATTCTCAACAATCTCCTCCTTGCAACTGATACTGGCAAAGTCTCTCTCCTCACACTCCTTGATCTGTCTGCAGCCTTTGATACCATTGATCATGATATTCTCCTTTCTAGACTTCATCATACTTTTGGCATCTCTGACATTGCTCTCTCCTTTTTCACTTCATATCTGTCAAACAGAAAACAAACTGTTCTCATTAGTGGCACTTACTCTCAACCTGCATGCCTGACCTGTGGTGTTCCACAAGGATCTGTCCTTGGCCCTGTTCTTTTCACTTTTACACCTCCCCCCTGTCCACCATCATCAACTCCCACTCTATAAAACACCACTTCTATGCTGATGACACCCAACTTCTAGACAGTGACACACCAGACAATATACAGCGCCTCTTGACTCGCACCACTGAGTGTTACTCGGACATTAAGAACTGGATGACGTTCAACAAACTTCAGCTTAATGACGACAAGACAGAAGCTATCCTCATTGGCACCCGTCAGAAACTTTCTCAGCTGCCTCCTCTTTCTCTCCCATTATGTAACACATCAGTCCCAATTTCTGATTCAGCTAAAAACCTTGGTGTCTGCATTGACTCTATCCTCTCCATGAACAACTTTGTTTCTCAAACTGCCAGATCTTGCTACTATCATCTCCATCGTATAAGGCTGATCAGGAAGTATCTCTCTGTCGAAACAACTGCAAAACTCGTTCTCTCCTTCATAATGTCTCGCATTGACTATTGCAATTCACTCCTGTCTGGTCTTCCTGCCTCCACCATTCACATCCTACAGCGCATTCAAAACAATGCTGCACGCCTTGTACTCAAAAAGAAAAAAGCTGACCACATATCTCCTCTCCTGGCACAACTTCACTGGCTCCCTGTATCAAAGCGCATACAGTACAAACTAGACACCATGTGCTACAAAAGCCTCAATAACGCAGCCCCCGATTACCTGTCAAGCCTACTTGAGATCTATGTTCCCTCACGTACCCTCCGCTCTGCCTCCGATCCTCTGACTTTTCGCTTTCCACGCACCAAGCTCAATACCTATGGTCCACGAGCCTTCTCTGTTTCTGGTCCACTTTCCTGGAACAAACTTCCTCTCTCTATCCGTCAGCAACCTACTTTTGTCTCCTTCAAGTCCGCTCTCAAAACTCACCTTTTCTCCTCTGCATAAAATCCTGACCTCACTCATCCCCCCTCTGTAGCCTGTCTCCACTCGGAGGGGAATCACATTGTAATATATATTTGTATATAATATGCTCTCTATAATTTTCCATTGCTTTTATTCTTTTTCCCCATTTATAGCCATGTGTGCGTGTGTGTGCGTGCGTGCGTAAGTGTATGTTCAGCGCTTAGATTTGATTTTTATCGAGATTTTGCGCTATATAAATATTGTAATTATTATTATTATTATTATTAACAGATTTATATTTGGTGTCATATTAATTAACAAAAATTAAATGAAAATATGTATCATGTGGTTCATTTAACATAATTTTATTTGGTGTTAGTGACCCTATTATATTGTCTTCTTAAAGGATTTGTATCCTGTTGTTACTGTTACTGTTATTGTTGTTTAACGCCCAGCTGACGACGTAGAGGCACATCAGGGCAATAACACTTTCAGAACATACACAATACTTCAACAGGAAAAAGAAATACATACATCAATGCATTCGCGCACACATTCTAAGGAGATGCCCCTTGCGTTGACCACTCCGTCGAGTTTATCGCACAGGGGAGTAAAAACATGTGAATACAAATGTAAACATAGCTAAGGACACGAAACCATATACAAAAACAGGCCTAAATTACCTAAAATTGCTTTCACATATCTCATTACCCTAGAGCCAAAATTGCACTAATACATGTACCCAATTATCAATCCTAAGAGAAAGTACGTGAGACTTTATCGAACACATAGACGTGAATGGAACAGTTAGGCTAAAAGTGATAGTAGGAAATGACGGAAAGCAAAGGAGGAAGAAAGAAACATAGAAAGTGACAGAAAAGAGGAAATTCCTAGCACACACTCTCCAGAAGGTGGGGATACTGTTCATACTGGAAAAAGCCCCGACATCCCCACAAGGGTATTGGTCCTCTTAATAGTTTATTTGTTGAATTTTTGAATTATATCGATCTGATCATTACTTCAAAACAACTTTTTTCTAAAACTGTTTTCTTTATATTGTAACATTAATACTTTCCTGATACATTCTGTGACCTGTACATTTGCACTTTCAATGGGAGAATGTGTTTTGGATTATTGCTTGTGAATGTGCTGAGTATGATCCTACAGAGAGTGGTTAAGTCCTACAGTGTGGTAAGGTCCTACACAGTGTGGTAAGGTCCTACACAGTGTCCTACACAGGTGGTAAGGTCCTACACAGTGTGGTAAGGTCCTACACAGTGTGGTAAGGTCCTACACAGTGTGGTAAGGTCCTACACAGTGTGGTAAGGTCCTACAGTGTGGTAAGGTCCTACAGTTGGTAAGGTCCTACAGTGTGGTAAGGTCCTACAGTGTGGTCTGTAGGTAAGGTCCTACAGTGTGGTAAGGTCCTACAGTGTGGTCTGTAGTAAGGTCCTACAGTGTGGTAAGGTCCTACAGTGTGGTCTGTAGGTAAGGTCCTACAGTGTGGTAAGGTCCTACAGTGTGGGAAGTCCTACAGTGTGGTAAGGTCCTACAGTGTGGTAAGGTCCTACAGTGTGGTAAGGTCCTACAGTGTGGTAAGGTCCTACAGTGTGGTAAGGTCCTACACAGTGTGGTAAGGTCCTACAGTGTGGTCTGTAGGTAAGGTCCTACAGTGTGGTAAGGTCCTACAGTGTGGTAAGGTCCTACAGTGTGGTCTGTAGGTAAGGTCCTAAAAGTGTGGTAAGGTCCTACAGTGTGGTCTGTAGTAAGGTCCTACAGTGTGGTAAGGTCCTACATGTGTGGTAAGGTCCTACAGTGTGGTAAGGTCCTACAGTGTGGTAAGCCTACAGTGTGGTAAGGTCCTACACAGTGTGGGTCTGTGGTAAGGTCCTACAGTGTGGTAAGGTCCTACAGTGTGGTAAGGTCCTACAGTGTGGTAAAGGTCCTACAGTGTGGTAAGGTCCTACACAGTGTGGTAAGGTCCTACAGTGTGGTCTGTGGTAAGGTCCTACAGTGTGGTAAGGTCCTAACAGTGTGGTCTGTAGGTAAGGTCCTACAGTGTGGTAAGGTCCTACAGTGTAGGTAAGGTCTACACAGTGTGGTAAGGTCCTACACAGTGTGTGGTCTACAGTAGGTAAGGTCCTACACAGTGTGGTAAGGTCCTACAGTGTGGTCTGTAGGTAAGGTCCTACAGTGTGGTAAGGTCCTACAGGTGGTCTGTAGGTAAGGTCCTACAGTGTGGTAAGGTCCTACACAGTGTGAGTCCTACAGTGTGGTAAGGTCCTACAGTGTGGTAAGGTCCTACAGTGTGGTAAGTCCTACAGTGTGGTAAGGTCCTACAGTGTGGTAAGGTCCTACACAGTGTGGTAAGGTCCTACAGTGGGTAAGGTCCTACAGTGTGGTAAGGTCCTACAGTGTGGTGTAAAGGTCCTACAGTGTGGTAAGGTCCTACAGTGTGAGTAAGGTCCTACAGTGTGGTAAAGGTCCTACAGTGTGTTGTAGGTAAGTCCTACAGTGTGGTAAGGTCCTACAGTGTGGTAAAGTCCTACAGTGTGGTAAGTCCTACAGTGTGGTAAGGTCCTACAGTGTGGTAAGTCCTACAGTGTGGTCCTGTAGGTAAGGTCCTACAGTGTGGTAAGGTCCTACAGTGTGGTAAGGTCCTACAGTGTGGTCTGTGGTAAGGTCCTACAGTGTGGTAAGGTCCTACAGTGTGGTCTGTAGTAAGGTTCCTACAGTGTGGTAAGGTCCTACATGTGGTTGGGTAAGGTCCTACAGTGTGGTAAGGTCCTACACAGTGTGTTCTGTAGGTAAGGTCCTACACAGTGTGGTAAGGTCGTACAGTGTGAAACGTTTCTGCAGAAAGTGGTAAAGTCCTACTGAGTAGTATAACTTTGGTTCCTTGAAATGTCATGAAGTCTTAACCATTTAAGAACCGTTCAAGCATTTTTACATAATTCTTGTCTAAATTAATTTCTGACCTGATAACACTATTACGATGAGTCAGGTAAAGATTGTACGATATATTCCTTTGTTTTGGTTTTGTTAACTTGTTTGTTTTCTCATGTTTTTCCTCCTCCTTTTCATTGTTTTTCTTTTCGTTATGTGTGTGTTGTGTGTGGTGTGTGTGTGTGTGTGTGTGTGTGTGTGTGTGTGTGTGTGAGAGAGAGAGTCTGTGTGTGTGTGTCTGTGTGTGTGTGTTTGTTTGTGTGTGTGTGTGTGTGTGTGTGTGTGTGTGTGTGTGTGTGTGTGTGTGTGTGTGTGTTGTGTGGCGCGCGCGCACGTGATCAGCAAATATCACGCCAGCGACCATTTAGGTACTGATGTCATCCCTCTATATGAATTAGACTCTTTCAGAGGCTGACTTCTTCAAGTCTCAGGTGGTTTAGTACTTTCTGTCATTCTTGTAAGATGAATATTCTATTTCTAAGCGGAATGAATGTCTATATCTCCTTCCACTGTATTCATACCGTAACTTTTTCGTCAAGAATTATTCATTTCGTTCTTATAGTAAGTATTTCCATTTCTATTCTTCTTGATACTATTCTCATTGGAATACAGTTGGAATCCCTTCAAAGAAAATAAATGAGCTTCTCTCTCTCTCTCTTCTCTCTTCTCTCTTCTCTCCTCTCTCTTCTCCTTCCTCCTCTCTCTTCTCTCTCTCTCTTCTCTCTCTCTCTTCTCCTCTTT
>JAPXFY010000013.1:78276250-78278750 GCA_030674185.1 Monoplex corrugatus | reverse complement strand
ACGTCGGGCAGATCTGTGAGGCAGAGACTAGCAAGTCCACATCAGAGGGTACAATCAACTATTTTCACAGTCGTGGGTACTAAAGCATTGGTTGTTGGGGTCACATTGCTACGTACTGTGTGTGACATTAGCCACATTGTGTGTCCGCCAATTTCCTCCTGTTTCTCTCCCTCCTCCTTTGGTATTAAAAGAAACTGTCCCTGTTCATGTGTCTGTGTCTTTGCTTCTCCTTCTCTGAGTAAATCGACTGGTGTCTTATTCCCGCACCCCACTCCCCCATGTCCGTTTTCCCCACCACATCTTTGACACATTAACATGTACAAAAGAGTCTCAGCATAAAAATATGTTCACAGATGCTATGTATATCTGTCTGTTTATCTGTCTGTATGTCTGTCTTTCTACCTGTCTCTCCCATGTTCGAGGGGGTGAATCGTATTCACTTCTTTGGCAACACGCACAATCACATCGTGCTAGTCGATTAACGGTTTTAGCTTATTAGTAACTAAATTAAGTTTCACTTCTGTGTAGTTTGAATTTGAAAAGTTATTGCAATCATGACATTACCAAATTTGTCTGCAAGAGTAACACGTGGTCAATTCTATTAGACTTGGCAATTTTTCATGCGAAAACGGATATTGTGCAAACGGGAATACAAGAAGTTGCGAACCTGTGCTGCGCTGGCCTTTAAGTGCCGTGAGAACTGTTTGCCTGGGTGTTGTACTGTCAGTGTTATGTGGCCCGTTCCCTGCAGCGTTTTCGAGCTACAGTCACGAACGTTCTGTTTAGACAAGTAACGTTTGTGTAGAAAACTGTGATGCTCAACATACAGTGGAAACATTACGCCATTTTCTTATGCTGGCAACAGGTTTGTATAGGTAACGATCAGTGCCCAAAGTCAACGTTACTCTGCGATGACACTGTGTTTTGCCAGCATTCTGTGCCTAGTATTGGTCTTTCTTCCCGGCTATCTTCTGTCTGTTGATCAAAAACCATTCCGTTTCCAGTCAGTCATTTGTAGATGGTACACAATTGTTGGAGTCTTGTCTTTCAGACAACGTTCGTTGTAACATCCGAGTTGTGATGAAATGTATTTCAGACATTGAAAATGGACGACAAGGATCAAAGTCAAACTGATTTATGACAAGATGAGGGCCCTCCCCATTAAGCCTAAGTGACCATCTTTGTATTTCCCCATTAAGCCTAAGTGACCATCTTTGTATTTCCCCATTAAGCCTAAGTGACCATCTTTGTATTTCCCCATTAAGCCTAAGTGACCATCTGTGTATTTCCCCATTAAGCCTAAGTGACCATCTTTGTATTTCCCCATTAAGCCTAAGTGACCATCTTTGTATTTCCCCATTAAGCCTAAGTGACCATCTTTGTATTTCCCCATTAAGCCTAAGTGACCATCTTTGTATTTCCCATTAAGCCTAAGTGACCATCTTTGTATTTCCCCATTAAGCCTAAGTGACCATCTGTGTATTTCCACATACAGGTTTCATACGCATTGCAGTGCCAACTTCATATTCACACCTTCAGTTAGATTGCTTTATGATTTGTCTTGTTATGTCACCATCCTTAAACGGAGCAACATAAAACTTGATCATACGTGCAAATGATCACAAATCACATTTAAACACTAAACACAAAACGAGAACTCACCTGTAGATTACAGTGTGTTTGGATGTGGTTTGTATGGACGTGGTGTGTATGGACTTGATGTGTGTAGATGTGGTGTGTGTGGACTTGATGTGTGTGGATGTGGTGGTGTGGTTGGACTTGATGTGTGTAGATGTGGTGTGTGTGGACTTGATGTGTGTGGATGTGGTGTTGGACTTGAGTTGTGATGTGGTGTGGATTGATGGTGTGATGTGGTGTGTGTGGACTTGATGTTGTGATGTGGTGGTGTGTGGACTTGATGTGTGTGGATGTGGTGTGTGTGGACTTGATGTGTGTGGATGTGGTGTGTGTGTGGACTTGATGTGTGTGGATGTGGTGTGTGTGGACTTGATGTGTGTGGATGTGGTGTGTGTGGACTTGATTTGTGGATGTGTGTGTGGACTTGTGTGGATTGGTGTGTGGACTTGATGTGTGTGGATGTGGTGTGTGTGGACTTGATGTGTGTGGATGTGGTGTGTGTGGACTTGATGTGTGTGGATGTGGTGGTGTGTGGACTTGATGTGTGTGGATGTGGTGTGTGTGGACTTGATGTGTGTGGATGTGGTGTGTGTGGATGGGTGTGTGCTTGATGTGGATGTGTGTGTGCCAGGATGAAGGAAGCCCAGTATGTGTTTATGAACACCACTCTAACCTGTGTGACGTGAGTAACTCCATTATTTCCTCGCTTTTCCTATCAAGGGACTGATGGGGCCTCTCCCCTGTAACATTCAACATGTCTGGTTGACGCCTCCAACACGTTTCGGAGTAGTCGTATACTCGTTTTAATATAGCGCGGTTGTCTATTGTAAATAATGTCTACACTCCTGACAGCTTCTCCTTT
>JAPXFY010000013.1:78268750-78271250 GCA_030674185.1 Monoplex corrugatus | reverse complement strand
CTTTGGTTACGTTTCGTGTGGTTACGTTTCATGTGGTTACGTTTCGTGTGGTGACGTTTCGTGTGGTTACGTTTCATGTGGTTACGTTTCGTGTGGTTACGTTTCATGTGGTTACGTTTCGTGTGGTTACGTTTCTTGTGGTTACGTTTCATGTGGTTACGTTTCATGTGGTTACGTTTCGTGTGGTTACGTTTCTTGTGGTTACGTTTCGTGTGGTGACGTTTCGTGTGGTTACGTTTCATGTGGTTACGTTTCGTGTGGTTGCGTTTCGTTACATGATCCAGGATAGTTCAATCCACTAGTAAGTTTTCTAAGCTAAAACGTATGCACATATGATTTCGCTGTCTTTGTGTTGTTACACTTTTAGAATTATTGCCGATTGACTATAAACATTTCCTTGTCTCTACACGTGTCGTCATTCTTATCTGGTTTTACATCATGTGTTTGGTAACCCATTTATAGGATCATCATGTTCACAAACTATATTAGAGTGAGTCTGATGGATTTCATGTTTTCGCTCTTCCCGTGTGCATGGTCTTTTTAATTCATATTTGTAATACCTTTCATTTCATTCTGTTCTGTTTTGTTCTATTCTGTTCTGTCGGCGTCACCAGGTTCAGGTTCAGTCTCCCTCCAAGCCACTCTGTCTTGACTCGTGTGGATAACTTCTTGTATATTTAGGCCAGTGCTTTTCCTTGAAAAATGGTTGCCAAGAGGTCCGTATTCTTGCTACGTGACACATGGCCAATGTATTTTAGTCTTCTCTTGTTTATTTCCGCTAGTAGTAGGAAGGCAACGGGAAACCACCATCGTGTTTTCCAAAAAAAATTCATGGCCAGACAAAACAATAAAAATGAGGATAACGACGTAAATATGGGCTTGCAGGGTGGCTGAGGACAGACAGGGTGGAAGATGTGCTCGCGGCGACAAGGGATAGATGCATATGGAGGGCCATGATCGCCAACACCATGCGGCAGGGCACATGATGATGATGATGAGTAGTTTTCTGGTGGGATCAAGTTCTTCTTGGACACTTTCATTAGCTCTTCTATCTGTCCATTTGAGTCGTAGTGGTCTCCGATAAAACACATCTCTGCTGCCTCAATTCTTGAGCAATCAGCTTTTCTGAGAGTTCAGGCTTTGCAGCCATAGATCATGACTGGCCAGATCAAACATGTTAAAAGTCTAATTTTCAGACCATTTGGTATGCCTCTGTCTTAACAGATATTGTTGAGTTAGACCATTTTTGCTTTGCTATTCCAGTTCCTATTTTGATGTCTGTGGAGCAGGTTCCATCTTCAGTTTTTACAGAACCAAGATAATTGAAATCCTTAACATTTCATTTCATTAAATTCTTTATTTTTCTCAGATATTAGAGTTTCGTTTTTGCTGTCTATATTGAAGTAAATTGTTGTTCCATCTTGTCCGATTTTGAAAGTCAGTTTTTTTTCCAAATCGTTGAGTGTTATTACCTTTTTATATGCTAAGTACACAAGTAAAAAGTTTTCGAAAGTTCGTTTTATACGTTATGCAGCAGTTTTTGTTGATTTGGATGATAATTGATTTCAGACATGCATTGTTCTTTAGCAATGCTTTCGGAATAAAGCGTGGGTAGGATACAGACATTTCTGGCGTAAAAACTGCATAATTTACCGACTTATTGTGAGTAGAGACATTATTGTAAATCAATCAAATTTGTCATTTCCAATCCACCGTCGCTATGCTCCCGTTCCATAACCTTTCTCTTTTTATTCTCAAATAGCGTTTGGTGTGAATACTCTCTCTGCCCTATCAATTAATGTAGGATTCTGTTTATTTTAGAGGAGACTGGTCCTGGCATTCCAAGTGACTGCATTACCAAAGTAAACTGTCAAGGGACTGAGAGATCCTCTCCCCAGTGACGTTAATTTTGCCATGCCTGTCTGAAACCTGTAGCCATCTATAGCAGTGACATTTGCCATGCCTGTGTGAAACCTGTAGCCATCTATAACAGTGACATTTGCCATGCCTGTGTGAAACCTGTAGCCATCTATAGCAGTGACATTTGCCATGCCTGTGTGAAACCTGTAACCATCTATAACAGTGACATTTGTCATGCCTGTGTGAAACCTGTAGCCATCTATAACAGTGACTTTTGTCATGCCTGTGTGAAACCTGCACCATCTATAACAGTGACATTTGCCATGCCTGTGTGAAACCTGTAGCCATCTATAGCAGTGACATTTGCCATGCCTGTGTGAAACCTGTAGCCATCTATAACAGTGACATTTGCCATGCCTGTGTGAAACCTGCACCATCTATAACAGTGACATTTGCCATGCCTGTGTGAAACCTGTAGCCATCTATAACAGTGACATTTGCCATGCCTGTGTGAAACCTGTAGCCATCTATAGCAGTGACATTTGCCATGCCTGTGTGAAACCTGTAACCATCTATAACAGTGACATTTGTCATGCCTGTGTGAAACCTGTAGCCATCTATAACAGTGACATTTGCCATG
>JAPXFY010000013.1:78256250-78263750 GCA_030674185.1 Monoplex corrugatus | reverse complement strand
TAGTTTTTTACAGACAGCAGGCAGTCCTCCTAAATGAAATTTGTTACACTGGAAAAATCCCCAAAGATATGTCAAAAACAATTATCATCGCACTTCCAAAGAAAGCAGGGGCTATAGAATGCGAACTCCATCGTATAATGATGAGTCATATAGCAAAAATCCTATTAACAATAAGCATGATAAGGACATGTAACAGAATCAAAAGAGAAATAGCAGAAGAATAGTGTGGATCTGTCGAAGGGAAAGCAACTATTAATGCAATATACACCCTAAAATCTATCATAGAGAGGTTGAGTAGAATAGTTGTGCTTTGTTGATTATACCAAGGCTTTCGATCGGGTAAGACATGAAGAATCTATCAACCAATTAGAAAGAATCAATATTGATGGAAAAGATCTAAGAACAATCAGAAATATATACTGGGAACAAACAGCAGCAGTGAGAATAGAAAACTATACAAGCTCTTTCCAAAATATCGAAAGAGGGGTCAGGCAGGGTTGTGTTCTGTCACCAGCTTTGCTTTCACTTTACAGCGAAACCATCATGAAAAACCTACATGATTACTCTGGGATAAAGGTTGGTGGAAAGTAATAAACAACGTTCGTTACGCAGATGACACTGTGCTAATTACAGAAAATGAAAAAGACCTACAAAACCCTGTGAATATGATAGAAATAGAAAGCAAAAATAAAGGACTGGAGCTAAACAGCAAGTAGACGGAAGGCATGGTAATCAGTAATAAACAAGAAATCCCATCATGCAAAATAACAGCAAATGGCACAACTTTGAGACAGGTGGATAATTATTAATATCTGGGAACGGTCATCTCACCAGATGGCAGATGCACATCAGAAACATCCGCGGAATTGGCCCAGCCAAAACAGCATTCAAGAAGATGAAAAGCGTTCTTACCAACAAATGCCTATCAATTAATACCAGGAAGGTAATCCTGAGTATTGTAGAGAACTGGTACTGCTGTACGGTTGTGAGGCGTGGACAGTCAACATGCAAAGTCAGAGCAAAATTGAGGCAACTGAAATGCGGTTTTTAAGAATAGTGAGAGTCTCATGGACAGCAAAGAAAACAAACGAGACAGACTTGAAAGAGGCAGACACAAGGAGATCATTAATAACGAAAATTAGGAAAAGACAGGCAAGATTTATAGAACATTTTTTGAGGAAAGAGGAATTAGAGCACATGGTCACAACAGGAAAGCTGGAGGGAAACAGAACACCAAGTAGACCCATGAAGAAAACATTGGACGGACTTTCAGGGTGGCTGAAGACAGAGAGGGTGGGAGATGTACTTGCAGTGACAAGGGTTAGATGCATATGGAGGGCCTTAATCGCCAATGCCATGCGGTAGGGCACATGACGATGATGATGATGATGATGATGATGACGATGATGATGATCATGATGATGAACATGTTTTCTTCAGCCAGAGTTTCAAGTGTTTCTATGGTATTTTTGTTTCAAGAAAAAGATGCTTTTCACTTGAATCCTGTTTTCTTCATTATGTTCTTTATTTTTGTCCTTATCGAGATGTTTAGGTTCAGTTTTACTAGCGTATGATCAGTCGCTACTCGTGTTGAAACACGTAATGTTTTGGTCAAAAACGTTGTGTCAGGTATACACACGAAATGCTGAGTTACACGTTACGGTGATTTCATTTATATTTCTGGAAATAGTCAAACCTTTGCTGGACCAGACCGCTTTCTGGTACCATTTGCAATGTCGCAGAAAATACTAAAGAAAATGAAAATCCTATTCAAATGGCACAGTATGTTCAAATGACTCCATTTCACCCCGGCACACGCGGTGTGTATGTATGAGAGAGAGAAATAGAGATAGAAGAGAGAGGGAGGGAGGGAGAAAGAGAGAGAGAGAAGAAAGAAAGAGAGAGAGAGAGGAGAAAGAGAGAGAGAGAGAGAGGAGAAAGAGAGAGAGAGAGAAAGAGAGATTACGTTGAATATATGAAAATATATAGCAGTATCATTGAAAAGTTAGGTTTGGAATGAAGCATATATTTCTGTAAATAAAAACGTGCCTTGGTCAGCATCTCATCCAATACGTCTTCTGTGTAAACCCTCTCTTCTTTTCTTTATTGTTTCTTCTCTCTCTCTCTCTCTCTCTCTCTCTCTCTCTCTCTCTCTCTCTCTCTCTCAAGTCTGAAGTCTGAAGTCTCTCTGTGTCTTCTCTCTTGCTCTCTCTGTCTGTCTGTTTGTCTGTCTGTCTGTCTCCCTCCCTCCCTCCCTGTCTGTCTGCCTATCTATCTGTCTGTCTCCCTCCCTCCCTCCCCTTCTCTGTCCCTGTCTCTCTCTCTGTGTCTCTCTCTGTCTCTCTCTGTCTCTCTCTCTCTCTCTCTCTCTCTCTCTCTCTCTCTCTCTCTCTCAAACCCTACCATCCACATAACCTACAGAAATCGGTAACTGTAGATTTCTAGGAGCGACACATGATAATATGTTGTCTTACTCCCACCACATTGCCACCTGAAGCACACAAATTGTATCAACTCACAAAAATTAATCGCGGTTCCAAAAGATTACTTTTCCAAGCGTGTATCCAGTTCTTGTCAAATAATGTTTTATTTTTTATTAACTTTTTTTTAATCTGCTAGTGCTAAATTTCTGATGTCTCGATAATCTCTACCAACGAGCAGTCAAACGTTTCCTTCATAAAAATTCAAATGTATCGATAGAACTCAGACTATCTGTCTTAAGTTATTGACAAACAAATTTTAATCGTTAAGTTTTATAGCTATAGACAGCTTAAAAAATAATCAAACATACTCCATTATGAAATCTCCGCAGATGAGTTTTCATTTGAGTGGAACTTGACATTCGCCCTCTGTAAAGTTTGTAAATGCATTGATTGTGTTGCGAAGAGGATGGAGCACAAGAACACATCGCTTTTTCACTCAGTTCTGCACTGGGATGGGTTCGGCTGTGTCCCTATTCTCTTACACCCTTGCCATTTTGTCATAGTGAAAGGAAGGAATTAGTGAGACAAGTGTGTTAGAGCAATCAAACGTTTGTAGTACCTCATTCAGGAACTTCTGGATAACGGAGTCAAAGGCTATGGTGAGTTCTACAACACCCTGTAAAACTCCTGCTTTTGTTTGCCACACTTGTTTTGCAGCTGGCGTACGGCAAATACCATGTCATCGTGACTTTTCAGCCATGAAAACCCTGCTCTCAGGACGGATGTGTTCGGCTACGTGCATGATGACTCTGTGAAGGATAACTGTGGCAAGGACTTACTCTCAGTGCACAGGAGAGAAATTCTTCGACCATTATTGTATAAGAATTTTTCATCCTTCCTTTGGCAAATGTGGATGCTCATACAATAGTTATAGTCTTGGAGAACATCTTCTCTCTACCGTATTGACTAAAACAGAGTAATCACTTTTCTCACATGAATCTCGCTCCCATTCCTGTAGATATCTGCAGGAATACTGTCAGCTTCTGGTACCTTTCCAGGCGTTGTTTGTATCAAGACTTTGGCAGTTTGGCCACATGGAGGGTGGGTTGGCCGGAGATTTCTTTTCTGTTTGGAAGCGGAGGGGAAGGGGGCGGGGGAGGGTTGGTGGTGGTGCAGCAATGACATCCTGAGGTATTGTTGACTCCTTGTTTAGCAGTGTGTTAAAGTGCTCAGGGAGACCCAGCGCCCATGTCAGCTTCTTCTGTCATCAGAATGGAGTGGTAGATAGGATAGGTAATTTTACCCACTGGACGCGACGAGGCGGCAGTGAAGTTTTAGTCTTTTTCTTATGATCTGTTGTTTGGTGTCTGTTTGCGGTCGTGCATTCGCGCTTGACAAAGGCCGGTTGACCGAAAATTTGTGCCTGTCTTGTCTTGTTGTGTTGAATACGCGTTCTGGTTCGATGTTGTTGTTTTTCTGGTTCCTGTTTACTTGGACGTGGGCAGTCGCACTTGTTTTGGATATGGCTACATAGTCTGGGACAATGTGTCACAATGATGTGGTTTTGATGACGATGGAGATATAACAGTAATACTGTGGAGTGCAATCTGGGATTCAGAATGCATGACAGGGCTGTGCTCTATGGCTTATTATAGTAACATATCCTGGTGTCAACCAGGTCTAAGAGATACAGACACCTGCAGTGTTCAGGACAGTAAAGCAATACCATCAGTGAAGCATCCACGGAGTAGATTAGACTCGACTAAGTGGTCCCAGTCTTCCCAGTGAGCTCATTCCACACTTAACTGTGGGTACGGACCGGATGGGGCTGAAAAAAACCCATGGTGATGTTGACAGACCCAATACGATTTGAGCCCACAACCCTCTAGTCGGCAGTCAGCTGCGCTTATCACTGTACCAAGGCCATTGGCTGATGGGCGGTATTCATTTTCCATACAGGTTTGTCCCTGACTGACTTGTTTCCCAGCTAGTGGGGTATTAATTACAATATTTATATAGCGCAAAATCTTGATAAAATCAAATCTAAGCGCTGAAGCAGACACACACGCAAGCACGCACGCACGCACGCACGCACACACACGCACGCACACACACACACACACACACACACACACACACACACACACACACACACACACACACACACACACACGCATGGCTATAAATGGGGAGAAAGAATAAAAGCAATAAAAGCAAGAATAAAAGCAATGGAAAATTATAGAGAGCATAGCATATACAATTATATATTATAACCATGTGATTCCCTCCGAGCGGAGACAGGCTGCAGAGGGGGGGGGGGGGGTTGAGTGAAGTTAGGATTTTATGCGGAGGAGAAAAGGTGAGTTTTGAGAGCGGACTTGAAGGAGACAAAAGTAGGTTGCTGACGGACTGAGAGAGGAAGTTTGTTCCAGGAGAGTGGACCAGAAACAGAGAAGGCTCGTGGACCATAGGTATTGAGCTTAGTGCGTGGAAAGCGAAAAGTCAGAGGATCGGAGGCAGAGCGGAGGGTACGTGAGGGAACATAGATCTCAAGTAGGCTTGACAGGTAATCGGGGGCTGCGTTATTGAGGCTTTTGTAGCACATGGTGTCTAGTTTGTACTGTATGCGCTTTGATACAGGGAGCCAGTGAAGTTGTGCCAGGAGAGGAGATATGTGGTCAGCTTTTTTATTTTTGAGTACAAGGCGTACAGCATTGTTTTGAATGCGCTGTAGGATGTGAATGGTGGAGGCAGGAAGACATTATTTGGTGATCACCAGCAGTCAGCTTCTGCCATGTGGCGTGTATTATGCACGTCTGTGTTGTATCTGTGTGTTGCACAGTGACAGAATTCACCACTTGCCACTGCTTAACTAGAGTGTCGCGTGAGTGCATCCACACGTTCTTGACCTCGTCCGTTTGCTGAAAGAGGGTGTTGGTATGGTGAGTTCATACTGAATATACATGTACAATGAGAGCAACATCAGTCCGTTGGGTTTGCGCTAGCGAAATCTGTGGCGTCCTAGGACGTTTGGACAAGTGGAGTAGCCCACTCCTATACGAGCATTGAAGTTTCCAAGATTGACGACCTTGTTTTTGTAGTCGACTGTGGCAATGTGTAGGTTGAGATCTTACTAGAAGACTTATTTGACAGTATCTGGATTTGTCATCGTTGGGGCATAAGTACTGGTGACTGTTTGTAGTACATTGGTCTTTTGTGATCCGTAAACGCAGTGTCACCTGCGATCATTCCAGCGTACTTGCCAGTTTGGTGCGTATGGTGAATCCTTCACCAGACGTTCTTTGATAATCTGTTGACTTCGCGAGGCAGTGAAAGATGTAGCCTCCTTAGACTTCCTCGATTGGTTTTCACTTGCAAATCTGATTTCATTTCATTTCGCCAGCCAGCATCGTGGTGAACAGTGTAGTGTCGTTTTGGTTTGAAGTCTTTGTCCTGTAGGATTTGCACATCCCATGCATCAAAGTTAGAAGTTATTTATTTCTGTAGTTTCCTTGTTATTGTTTTCACTTTTTCGCCCGATAGGTACGTTGTTGTTGGTTTTTTAAACGCCTCAGCGCAGAAATGTGATTTGGGACCATCTTGTAATCTGTTTTGTCCTGACAACAACAGACAGCGTGGTACGTATGAGCTGGCTTTGATTAGAGTGTCTTTAATCCTTCCCCCCTCCCTCTAGGAAGACTACATGAAAACGTGTTATGCCCTTATCTCTCTGACACAAACACACATTTTAAAACAAGAAAGAGAGAGAGGGGGGAGGGGATAAAAGTCAGACAAAAGTTCAGTATGAAGAAGGAAACAAACAACAACAAACAAACAAACAAACAAACAAGAAAGAAGGAAAGAACGCAAAAGGTCGAACAAAGTCTACTCTGAGAGACTGTATAGAAATGAAGTGCTATCTCTGTCCAACACACACTCGCGCGCGCGCACACACACAACACACACACACACACACACACACACACACACACACACACACACACACACACACACACACACAACACCACAGCACACACACACACACACACACATACACACAAATACACACACACACACCACCCCACACAATACACACACACACGCACGCACGCACGCATGCCCAAAAACACACGCATGTGCGTATGTGCGTGCTTATACACGCAAAAGAGCTAATCTTCTGACATTTCTCAAATAACAAACCAGACTTTTTTCCCTTCCTTCTATACTATTGTTGTCCAACTTCCATTTGTCAAGTACAGCTTCCTCCGATATAGCATCTCCATCTAACAAAGAAGGGGACAAACAAAACAAGTATGTTAACAAGGAAACAAAGAAAGAAATCAACAAATAAGTGAACGCATTGTAAAGAAAAAGGCTTATATCAAGATGAGGTTTTATGGTCAGGATTTAAACTAAAAGCTACAAAACTCCAACGAGAAACAGAAAAGTGAAGTCTTTGATGATATTATTTATCGATGTCTTTGTTTCTTTTCACCTGTTTGATCGTAGGTAAGTTTAATACAATGAGACATTAGCATGACGTCGAGAACACACATATTAAAAAAGGTCTGGATATGAATAGCACATGTTACATTAAACAAATATGTACACACACACACACACACACACACACACACACACACACACACACACACACATATATATATATATATTATATATATGTATATATGTATATATATATGTATATATATATATATATATATATAACATGTATGTATGTGTGTATATATATGTATATATAACATATGTATATATATACACACGCACACACAGAAATATACCTATGTTTATACGCGTATATCACACGCGTACCTGCAATCAGATAAACTTACACACCATATGCATATATATGAAATACACACACATCCTCATACACTACCACACAGGATTGTGTCCTTCTAATATCACTGAATACTATTCAGATCTGTTCTATTTCTAGTAACACACTATTGCATACATATAACTACGTACATCTACAGAGACAGACAGAGAGAGAGAGAGAGAGAGAGAGACATACCAGTCCATGTGCCAGCCCCCGCATCACCAGTAAAGTTTA
>JAPXFY010000013.1:78221250-78251250 GCA_030674185.1 Monoplex corrugatus | reverse complement strand
ACTTATCATCAACCTGTCTCAAAGTTGTGCCAGTTGCTGTTATTTTGCATGAGGGGATTTCTTGTTTGTTTGTTTGTTTGTTTGTTTGTTTGATTGTTTGTTTGTTTGTTTGTTTTGTTGATTACCATGACTTCCGTCTTTTTGCTATCAAACTCCAGCCCTTTATTTTTGCTTTTTATTTCTATTACATTCACAAGGTTTTGTAGGTCTTTTTCATTTTCTGCAATTAGCAAATGTGTCATCTGCGTAGCGAATGTTGTTTATCATTCTTCTTCCAACGTTTAACTGATTGGATTGTTACCTGAAATATCATTTGCGTTTTCTGTCCTGAGATGGCCAGAAGCCAGGTAATTCAAAACTTCAGAATTGTGTGAAAAACTGAATATATTTTTACAAGTTTATTTAATTGCTTTCACATTAATTTATGTAGTCAGATCATTAGGCTCTTGAACTGCAGCTATTCTCTTCAAAATGGAACATTTAGATTTTGCGCAGCCCTGGACAAATGCCTTTGGTAAGTCTGCAGTCACTGGCATCTTCTGTTTTCGGAATGATTACATAATTTCTCTCTCTTTCTCACTCTTTCTTTCTCACTCTCTGTCTGTCTGTCTCTCTCTGGTTGTTTCGGTTCATTTGATTTGATTAATCGCCATCATGTATTGGTAACTTTCCACACCGCACCAAACAATTTCTGATAGACTCTATATCAGATGTCCACACATAAACCTTATGCCTTGCTTCATCAAATATATACCACATAGCAAAGGCATATCCTTTTCTATGAAAACCATATATAGCAAGGACATATTCTTTTTTTATGAAAACCAATTTATTCTCTTTAATAGCGTGAGTTGCCTTTTGTTTACACGTTCCTTTGCCAAGCTTTGTCAGTTTATTATGCCTATTCCTTGTATCAGTTGTATATTGATGTTAGTAGAAGTGATGTTCAGAACTGTTTTTGACGCGTGTTTAAGTTGAATACACTGAACATATCTCTTTAGCTCAACATCCATGATATAGTTTAAGGAGAAACCAATACATAAATCATCCTTTAGCCTCTAAGGCGGTTGGATGGCATATCAGGCCATCTTCCGGGAGGTTCTGCAGCCAAACGTACAGCTGTGCCCGACGCTCCAACACCCAAGCGCTCTTCAGGACCTTCCTGTCTCTCGCTTTTAGAGCATCTGATGACGGAGTGTACTTATATTCTAGGTCCGACAGCGAGTTCTTCAACCATGCCCGCTTCAGAACAAAGACCAAATTACGTCAGATCTTGGTCTGGAAGATAATTTTTACTGACGATGCCACATTGCCATATGACACACAGACTGGTTTACAAAGAGCAGTCAGCTCTTTGGCGCATGCTGTCCAAGAGTTTGGTCTTCATCGTCAGTCTGAAGAAGAATTCATCTACTCAAGATTGACAGTCTCCAGTAGCCTATCTTTCAGGACCCAGAGCTTAGCAGGCGGATAAGAAAACTGCCACTGCCATGGCTAAGCTATTTAAGAGAGTATGGGATAATACCAACTCACCAAAGACACCAAGATTGGAGCCTACACAGCCTGCAGACTCCAGCACTCTTCTCTACAGCAGCGTGAGTCAGACAACATGCACATTGACATGAATCCCCAGACAGGCACAAACATTGTCTGATCAGACTGACGGAGCCATCGCGTCACATGACTTTTGTTTTGTTATCATTTGCACATCTTAGATAACATTTTGAAACATGATGGCCAGTCTATGATAACAATTTTCCTTTTCATGCCCATGTGACATCTACGGTTAATTGATATGATATGACTGATGTTGTGGAGATGGGCTTCCCAATGACATCAGAACATAACTGTTAATATGTCAAAGGTCACCTACCACAGTGGTGGACTGCCTTCTTGTGATAGAGCTTGTTGGCAGGTAATCCTCTATTTGATGCGATTCCCTTTATAAACACCCGGGATTAAAACAAACAAACAAGCAAACAACTCTGGTGGTCCAACTTTTGTATCACATTTATTTAGACAATACGGATTTAGGATAATATATACTAAACTGGATATGTGATAACAGACTTAAGCAGTTATTTAACAGTACACATTTCTTCTGATCTGTTTACAAAAACTCCGCCCTCACATAATGATGTTTTATTAATTTGTCTTACATTTTTGACCGTCCAGTCCAACATTAAAATCTGTTCTTGTAAAGAAATCTGACGATATAAATTGTTGTAGATCTATCCAGAAACAGCTGAGAAATCTTTCCCGATAGATTTTGTACACAGACATACATACAGACAGACAACACGTAATCGTCTGTATAAAGATCGACAACCTCCGTATCAATAGTTCTAGCGAGGTCGAAGAAAGGTCAGACCATACAAGTACGTATAAACCCTTTGTACTGCAGGGTCATGGGATAATACCTAAGGATGAAATATTGGGCTTATGATATTTCATCGCTGCCTGTCATCCACTTGTCAGTGCAACCACTTCTTTTATGTATACACATTTCCTCCCATTAGACCCGCACACTGTAAGTGTACAACTATTTGTCTTGTCTAAGTGCGCTATCCCATGGCCATAATCTCCAACCTACTGAAGAAAGAAAGTGGTCTTTACACCCCATTAGCACTTAAGAGCCATCCTGACATTCTTCACAAAACCATGCAACTCTTTCTCCTCCAATCCCACTCCAACCACCAACTCCACAAACTTCTAGCATGATCGAAGCCTAAGCGCATGCAGTGCTTAATACTCATGACTCTTACCCCACAACACACCCACACCACTATACTCACCAATGCTACACCCTCCACTTACACGAATCCGTCACTATCTCTTTTATCTTAAAAATTAAATGAAATATCCGCAACAACAGCAACAGCGGTAACAACAACAACACCAAAGATAAAGACTGCATTAAACGATACCAGCAGAATGGACTTACTGTTTCTAAAGTAACCAGAAACTCCCAGACACCTTATCAAATTTCACGTGATGATATTCCTTTTCACTTACTTTTTTCTTTCTTTTTGTGCTTCTTTCTTACCTTCTTTCTCCTGTCTTTGTGTATTCCATTCTTGTTTCCTTCCTTCTTCCATATTTATTCAGTTTTTGCCAAATGAGTTCCGGTTGAATTTCATTTACGTGACAAGGTCACCTGAAAGAGGTCACGGGAGGAAAGAAACGTGAACAGATCTTTCTGCCGTGTTGTGGAGGTGACGGTGCTGTGGACCAAATGTGACGGAGTCATGGAACGTCTGTGATGGCAGGGGATGGAGGCTGGGTTGGTGCTAATGGTTTCTGTCGTATGCTTTGCATGGGAAATGGGGTTCATGATTAGATGTGTGCCTTCATCGGGATTCTCGGCACCAATTACTTTGGACTTTAGAAGCTGTAAGATGGTCTATGGAATCACCTGTATCATAAACAACACGATGATGATCTGATGAGGTCAGGTATTGTGTTGATAATGGGAACACTTGTTCTTAACGGCAGTGCAAGTTTCCTCTATCAGTGGTACAATGCTCGTGGTTTGATCCTGTCTCAGAACAGGTCAGTGGGGATGATTTGGAAGTACTTTAAATTATGTTTGTGTCTTGCTAAGGTGTAGTGACCCAGGTTCTCTCTCTCTCTCTCTCTCTCTCTCTCTCTCTCTCTCTCTCTCTCTCCTCTCTCCTCTCTCTCTGTCAGTCTCTCTCTGTCTCTGTCTGTCTGTCTCTCTCTCTCTCTCTCTCTCTCTCTCTCTCTCTCTCTCTCTCTCTCTTCTCTTCTCTTCTCTTCTGTTTGTTTTTCTTTTCACCTATAGTTCTAGTCTACTGTATTTCCACCCAGAAGTTTCACCTTTCTGTTGTCTCTTTATTCAGTTGCCCATTTCATGAAACGTCCGTTGGTCTAGTAGCTCATGAGTTCCAGGTGGTGGCAGTGCTTTCCTTTGCAAGCTCGCTGAAGAACAGCTCATGAGACTACAGAAGAAAGTAGCACAACGCAGCTATTTACTTGCAAAGCAACTCCTATTCAGTGATGACTCTAATTTGCTGCTCTGGTTGCAAAAGATTGTTACAGAGACAACGTTTGTTCTGTTCTAAGGACTGTTCCATCAAATAAATATTTATGGTTTGTTTTTCATCAAATCAAAAGTAAACAAACACTTACATGGAAACAGAAACGAAATGAGATGTTAGAAATATCCCATGTGCCTGCGTTTGCATACGAAAAAATTAGGCATGCATACACACATGACACGCACACACGCACTCACGCACGCACACACATGTACCCTTGCATACACACATACAAACGTGCGTACACGCTAGCACAGGCGCTCACTAAGGGGGGAAAAGAAAAAAAACAACAACCAAGCAAACAGAGAAATCTGACATTTGTCAAGTAACCAGCTGAACTAAACTTTAGACTGCCGGTGCCTGTTAACATTACTGACCTCTGTCTCCATTTCTCACAGCAGTTCCATCCCTTGTGGCAGTCCTCTCCAGCAAGCACTGTCAAATAAACTAACACACACACACACACACACACACACACACACACACACACACACACACACACACACACACACACACACACACACACACACACACACACACACGTGAGAAAAGAACGAAACAAACAAACACAAAAACACGAAAGGTCACGCGGAAACAATAATTTATGGTTTGGACCTCTTGGTGAGGCAGACATTTTAACAAAATGTATGGCGGTCCTTAACAAAATGTTCATTTGTCTGTTTGTTGATTCGTGTGTTCTTTGGTATGATAAAAACTATCAGCTGGAAAGATGATCATGTGTTCATTAAGGATGACAAAAACTATTATTACTAACTCGATCTTTTTTCCCTCTTAAAGAGGCTTCAAGCAGCAGAACTTTTGATGTTTCTTCGAAGAAGAGCGAATTTTACGATGCTGAAAAGCGATTATATCTGAAGAGAAGATGCTACTTTCGCCTCATTGATAGCAAAGAGGGCAATATTGATTTAGTTGCCAGTGTTGTGGGTAGCAGTGATATGGTGGGAATGATGTTTTAGTGGTGGGACTGTTGTTCTTGTGGCTGTATTTGTTGTTGCTATTGCAGTATTATTGTTTGTTACTTTGCACGCTTACACTTGTTCATAAGCTACAGCTGTTACTTGCCACTTCAACAGCTTTGCTGTGTCTTCGAAAGATCATGCTTCTGTTTGCAGAAGATGGTGGCTGTTGTATCGGGAGCTTACCATTGTTGAAAGATACTATCCATGTTATGAAATCATAATTTTGCTTTATCCAACACATTGTTGTTAGCGATAGTCTTTGACTGATATAGAAGTTGGATTTGTGGCCAGATATCAAAATGAACTGCATCGTTACAGCGTGAAACATTAGTCATTGAATTCAACTGAGGTCCTTAAACGAAGTCAACCAGACTAGTTATTTAAGTCATCATTTACAATTTGCTTTAGCATTTCTATAACCTAACTAAGGTGGAAATCTATTCATTGGTCTAAAACATACTGTCATGCTGCCCTATAAACAAATATAACATTAAAATCAACTTGATGAAATCGCTGTTGAATGGCATCGGGAGCTTGGCAGTTGATCGTTGGAAGAGTAGCGGGGTATTGGTGCTGTGGGTCCCATACACACTGTCGGGGTGTTTCCTGTTGACTATGATGGACATCTGTACATGGGTTTAAACATACTGTCCTGTTTCCCTGTCAACAACTGTCACATTAAAATCAACATTGAAGCTTCAAGAAAATAAAATTAACCATTATGCATACACAAATTTTAATTGCACACACACACACACACACACACACACACACACACACACACACACACACACACACAC
Organism: Monoplex corrugatus; assembly: GCA_030674185.1. NCBI lineage: Eukaryota > Metazoa > Mollusca > Gastropoda > Littorinimorpha > Ranellidae > Monoplex > Monoplex corrugatus. Next base: position 78,245,409 of record JAPXFY010000013.1, on the reverse strand, counting down.
ACACACACACACACACACACACAGAGAGAGAGACGGGCACACGCACTCACGCACGCGCGTGCGCTCACACACACACACACACACTCATTCACTCACACACACACACATACGCACACACCACACACACACACACACACACACACACACACACACACACACACACACACACACACACACACACACACATTTTGCGATCAAATCGGAAACTGTTATGTAACCTATGAAAACAAACAAACAAACAAAACAGAACCCAAAACAAAACAAAACAAAACAAAACTAAAAAAAGCTGGTGCAGATATCAGCAATATTTGACCTATTCTGATGCGTACTAGATAGGCCAGTCACTTGCCAGATGATGCACCAATTGACTTCTCATCCAGCCAGTGCAATATATAACTAAGAAAGTTTGAGCTTTTCCCGATAGAGGCAACGGAGATTCGCCTTTTTGTGGCAAACTGCTCCCTAACCACTTTCCTCCCTGTTCTGTATACCACCCCACCTTGACTGCTACAACAATCAATATCAAGTGTTCATTCAGTTTCACAGATATGATATACAATTACAACTTATTTGCAGTCACTGTTGGAGCAATACAGTGGGTACAGCCAGCCCCATGACAAGGCAGTTTTTCTGACGGATGGGGGAAGGGACTAAACTAAAATTAAACGTGGGAACAAGTCGACACCCAGTGTTCAAAGGCCTGCCGCCATCTCCAGACTGGACAGTATCAGTGTGAAGGAGTGGAGCAGATCAAGATTGGAAATGACGAATTTCTAATACCCAGTTTTCCATTTGTTTCTTCTTTGTTTCGTTCACGACATGACATTCATAACTTTCATGTATTGACTGCTTAATTCAAGAGACATTATTTCAGTTTAGTGTATGGCCGCTTGGAATAATGTGTGTGTGTGTGTGTGTGTGTGTGTGTGTGTGTGTGTGTGTGTGTGTGTGTGTGTGTGTGTGTGTGTGAGTGTGTGTGTGTGTGTGTGTGTGTGTGTGTGTGAAAGAGAGAGAGAGAGAGAAGGAGAGAGAGAGAGAGAGAGAGAGAGAGCTTAGAATTCAGAACTTTTAATATTTTAATGAACAGCCAGGGCCACAGTTTATATATATGTGGAAAGAATGGGGATGGGATCACAGTTTTGTTGATTTCAAATACACATTTTACAGCGACTGTGCATAATGGACAATGAGGAGAAACCGTAAATACGATACATTTTGTCACATAGTAATATATGTGCTGTGTGTTACTCGAACAGTGTAATTGTATTCAATTACCAATCTGTGTACAAGTCAGTTAACTTACATTCACTCAACCGCTACTGCCACCACCACCAACAATAACTGATCGATACTGGAAAGTTACTTAAATCAATTATTGAACTAAACAGTTAATCCATCCTTCCTTGACAACACCGAAGGTCTGTTTTGATCTTGCTTCCTTCCGTAAAGACTGTATCAGTTCATTGACGTACAAGTCGTTTTGTGCAGAACTGTCAGAAATTGCCGTCATCCCAAAGAATCTTCCCTGATGGATAAAAGTCTGATGAAGGTGTTGCTGGCGCTGCCTTCTCTTCCACAATTTCCAATCGTTCATTTTCAAAACATATTCCGTCTGACAGTTCCGTTTATACTGCTGAACTGACTGCTGTGGTTTTGGCACTAAACATGGTGTCCCAATGCAAGCATAAAGATTTTCCCTTTTTTTCTGACTACCTGTATACTTTGCAGGCAATTGCTGGCCGAAACAATAGGCACCCAGAGCTTCTGAAGTTCCTTGAGCTGCTTTCTGCGCTTACAAGTGAAGGTTGCCAGATTGTTTTTGCGTGCATTCCTGGCCATGTTGGCATCGGAGGCAGTGAAAAGACCGACTGCCTGACCGAGAAAGCCACAAGGGAAAAGATGTCTAAATTCTTCATTTCTTACACACATGTAAAATCCAAAGTACACTGTTATGTGAGAAATCTCTGGCAGGAATATAGGAATAAACAGAAGATAACAATTTTTTTTCCAAATCGGCCCCATCCTGAAAGAAATTTTCCCATCTGCTGCCGGGAGTCGTAAGAAAAAGACAGTGTTTATGTAGGTTACACACGGGTCGCACGTCCTACACTCATTCATACCTTCTAAAAATGAAAAAGCACCGTGGTGTATACCATGTGACGAGCCATTGAGCATAAGACACCTCCTCCTTGATTGCTGGGACTTGTACGATGTGAGACAAGCATTACATGGCGGACTCCTTAAAGAACCTCTTCCGAAACATCCCTATTGATGCAATTTCACCTGATATGATTTTACATCTCAGTATGGTTTTCTTTAAGTGCACTTTAGACTTGTAATGTTAACGATGAGCATGGCTTTTAACTGTTGTCTTTCATCTCAGGCTGGTTGTCGTTGTTGACGTGGTGTTAGCCTTTACATTGTTCTAGTAGTCAGTTTGGCTATAAGCAATATGAACTTGAACTTGAATCCAACCATCGGTCAATTTGCTGATTGAACAGTCAAAATAGTCAGTTACCTAATCACTGAATCAGTTCACACAGTCGATCAATTGGTCAATACACAAAACTAATCACTCAGTTTGTAGTTTGCCTCTTGTGCAAGAGGTATCATGATAGTCGAACAACCTTACATGTACATCACCCAAACTGGTCATCAGTGATCCAATACAATCAATCAGCCAATCAATATTTGTCAGTTAACATTCAGTTTTGCCGGCATGTAGAAACACGTGTTCTTAAACACCCTCATTAACTGTTCTGTCCACATCTATCATGTCAATTTTCAACTTCATCTTCACCTTTCCTCATATGATATTTCTTTGTTGTGTTTAGAATAATGTCGTCATGGATATCAATATGTTGTTCTTCGTTTATTGCTAGTGTTGATCTGGACATAGCCTGTAAATACCTTTTTAGCTCACAGCACTTCCATTCCATCTTTCTTTTGTGTTTGGAATGATGTCGCTGTCTGCCGGAAGCATGAGAGTGAGTTCTGTATTTGTTGTCTTTGAATAGAAACCCCAGCCTGTGTCCTGTCTCCACTGGCTCTCGTTCAGGCCTCTGTTGTGTCACCTGTATGTATGAGCAATCGCCTGCCACAGCAGGCACATGGTTGCTTTAGGTGAAGTCGTGATGGGAAGGGACTTCTGTCAACGACTTTGGCAGTGGTGTTCTTAGCATGATAACATCAGGCAGGCATAATATCATGTATTCTGGTGGAGACACACATGAAGAGGAGTAGGCATCATAATGGACAGTGACAAGTCATAGTCTATCAAAGGATACTGGGCTATATCAGACCGAGTTTTATTATATTAAATTTGATAGTAAGCCGTTTGAAATCAGCATCATCCAAGTATGTGCATCAACATCCGCGAGTACTGAGGAAGACATTGACAACTTCTATGAAGAATTATAAAGACAATCAAGGTTCGGTGTAAACCACAGGACACTACAACAATAATGAGAGATTTTAATGCTAAACTGAGACAGGAGAAAGTAAATGACAGTTCCAACCCCATGACTTTGGCACAAGAAATGAAAGGGGAGATAAACTATTGAGAATCCATATTAGGAAACACTTGATGTGAGCAACCTAACAGAAGAAAATGGACATGGATGAATACAGGAGACAGCATAATAAATCAAATTGATTACATCCTGATAGATAAAAGATTTAGAAATTCTTTACTGATAGCAAAAACATTACCATGCGCAGCAGATTGCAACAGTGACGACAATCCTCTAATGGAAAAATTTAGGCTGAAACTAAAGAGAAGATACAGTTTGAGAAAAAAATCATAGAAGGATGTTGACATATACGGAGATCTTGATGTTCATTTTTGAACCTCCACAATGTAAAAATGTTATAATGTGTGTCTGTGTGCTGTATGGAGTTCGTATATCAGCAATGTCTTTTCATGTAGCGTATGATTTTTATCGTGGTTTTATTTTTCGATGCATATTGGATGAATGGTGTCCGTTTGACATGGAGCAAAAAGTGAATTAAAAAAATCTAGTCTTTTTGCTTTTGTTTGTTTTCTTTTGCAAATATGCTTGATAAGAAGATGATAATAAGATGGTGAGGAAGATCTGAAGATGACAGTTACTACATATAATCATAATTGTCTCCAACAGTAATACTAACAATGAGGTAAAAGGAGGAATAAGAATGAATGATGGTTATTGATAACGTCAACGATAATTACGAGATGATGATGATGAGGCCGTTGGCGATCAACAATGATGACAACGATGAAGATGATGATAATCATCATCATTCATCAATATCATGATCAACAACAAAACAAGAGCAACAATAGCACAGTAAAGATACCAAAAAAGTATATGAGAAAGACAGAAAGGGAAGACAGACAGACAGACAGACAGACAGACAGACAACAGACACAGACAGACAGACAGACAGACAGACAGAGAGAGAGAGAGCGAGAGAGAGATGTGTGTCGAAGTGGCATCGTGTAGAGTCAGAATGACAATGTCATTATAAACGCAAATTTACTCTTTCTGCATAGTTTGTCTTTCGCAATTGTTGTTTCGGGTTTGTTGTTGTTGTTTTTTGTGTGTGTGTTTTGTTGTTGTTGTTGTTGTTGTTGTTGTAAAGGTCATACAAATGAGAAAATCAAATAAGAAAGTTATCCATGTGTACGTGTGTTTGTGTGTGTAGGGGAATGTCTGCATGCGTGTATGCATGCGTGTGTATGCGTGCGTGCATGAATGCGGGGGGTGTGTGTGTGTGTGTGTGTGTTGTGTGTGTGTGTGTGTGTGTGTGTGTGTGTGTGTGTGTGTGTGTGTGTGTGTGTGTGTGTGTTGTCATGCTAGCGTGTATTTTTATGCGTTATGTAAGTACTGCATTCAGTCCAGTTGTAATGATCGGAGCCTACGATACTCAAGGCTTTCTCAAAGATTCACCTTAAAACACGTAGGTTGTTGTATCCTTGAATATGTAACTATTCTTGTCTGTCCTTGTCTTTTATTAAGTAAAATCAGTTCCCTACAAGATTGAATATGTGTGCATTTGTTTCTGTCTTTGTGGCAGAACAAACCTCATCAGGTTCAGAAATATAATGGTAACTGTACTGCTAAATGATTATCTCCATAATACAGTCCTGGGCAAGGTGATATAAAGGACATGCTGTTGCCCATGGAGAAGAGTCTGCCTTTTCACGACAATGAATGAACCAAAAGAAAGACCAACGCCAGTATAGCTTGAACCCAAAGTCCTAGTTTTTATCCCACAAACCAGATTTATCGTGTGGAATTTGGACTGCATTTTTCAGAGGAAAGCGCATCACCATAGTTCTGTACCACTGTTTTGTATGCATAATTTTTCTTTTCTTTGAGAGAGGGATTTTTTTCCCAAGGAATTCTGATAAGGAGACTTCCTTTGCGCCATAGCTGCGTGTAAGTGTGCTAAGTGCATACTGCACAGGGAACCTCGTTTAACATCTCATCTGACAGACTAGTACCAAGACTACCATGTCAGTTCTGATGGAGTGGGGAAGTAAGTACTTGTTCAATTCCTGAATCCAGAGAAGATTACAGTTTGCCGCACAGACCGGTGCTCTTATCAATCAGGTTACCATTCCACCTCCATGGCCCTGTGTATTTGAATAAACCTGTGTAAGTGTACTTAGTTTTAGGTCCTCTGGAAACAATCCGTGTAATTGTGCCTATGTTTATGGATTTGAATAAACTGTTCCATTTGTTCCAAATAGTTTGCATAATTATCTGATCAAAATGATTTCATTGTTTCTATTTCTTTGCACAATTGTTTGAAGTAATAATTATATTCGTTTCTTGGCACGTATGGACAAAACGTGTTTTCTATTTACGCAGACGCAAGGTTCTTCCTACCCAACCCACCTTCTCTTACATGGTCATTTGTGCCGGAAGGATGGGGCAGTCCACTCCCTGTGACAGCTCCATTGCTGCCCCTCCCGATACTCTTCACTTCAAGTCGTAGCAAGGGAAAACTTTTGCATTGAACCCTAAAAACGTTATCACTCTATCCTCAAGGGTGGGCAAGGGGGAAAACACTCCACAACGCCAAAAACGATCACCACACATCACAGAAGAACACACACATACACACACACACACACACAAACACACACATACACACACACACACACAAAAACACACACACACACACACACACACACACACACACACACCACACACACACACACACACACACACACACACACACACACACACACACAGATACTGAAGATAAACGAGCGTGGGACACAGAGCAATAGAAAGTTTCAAGTGTCTGAAAAATCAGAAAAATAGTAAGGCCATATGGACGTTATGCCTTTTCCTATACTTTGCATGAACTTTTCGTGTATTGCCTTAAGTCTGGATCTTCATTGTGTTGCATTTTATTGTTATGTTGTGTTGTGTCATGTTGTGTTGTGTTGTGTTGTGCTGTGTTGTGTTGTGTTGTGTTGTGTTGTGTTCTGTTGTGTCATGTCGTGTTATGTTGTGTTGTGCTGTGTTGTTGTGTTGTGTTGTGTTGTGTTGTGTTGTGTTGTGTCATGTTCATCTTGTTCAGAGACGATACTTTTTTTCTGGGGAAAACACGCCGCCATTGTATGACACCTCCTTTTTCAAATTGTGCATGTTAGATCGTCTTTCCTTGAAAGGAGATTTTTGTGAGAATTTGCCAGGAAGGCATCTCGTGCCATAAGTTTGTTTGTGACTGCCAATCGTCTGAATGACTTGTGCAGAGCCCACCACATGAGGGAACCAGGAAGGAATGAAGAAAAGTCTTTGGCCATCCGTAACTCTGACTCTTCCTGTTTACCACTGAGTTATCGCTCCATTCACAGGGGCTTTTCTGTGGATACTCATAAGACTGGATATATTTTGTATTCCACTTTTTTCAGAGTAAAATGTACAGTGTACACCATTATGATAGCAGTTCAGAAAACATACGACAGAACCAAAGTGCATTCACAAAGTTAGTAACAAGGAAAACATGGTGAAAGCAGTCAGGTTATGACATACAAGTTATGAAATCATTGTCAGGGAAAAACAGAGAGGTGGAAGATAGGAATTTTAAAGTTCACTTTGGAGAACCATTGGTTTGTATTAGTATCATCTTACAAAAATTTCAGGCTGTTGGAAATGAACTTTTGCATTACATTATTTTGTTTTAATCTGGCTAGAAGCTGGTTTCAAATAAATTACAATTTTTGTCTTTATTTTTTCGAGGGTACAAATAGTGTTTTGCCATGTATATGATGAGATCGGATATTTCAGAACGAGTATTTGTTCAATATTAAATAGAACGTTGTCTTTAGTAATGTTGATGTTGGTGGCTACTTAGTATTAAACATTGAACCCGGTGGTTTAGTCCTCTGCCAAGATTGTTGACTAATACCACAGTTACATAAAATGTCCTCAGTATTTTTTCACGATCACAGAAGTTACAATGTTAGTATTGTTTACTACCATCTGTTTGAAGATTGCATTTGTACAATCAGCTCTTCAACATGACCATTGGCTGAGTGATGGGACGAACAAGTGAGGACCAGGCAGGACGCATCAGATGGAATCTCTTTTCAGCCATTTTTCTCTGTTCGCCATGATCTTTCATCAGAAGCAGCATCTAAACTCGTGATTTCTCTTATTTTGTCTGGTATCAGCAGTGTAAGTTTCTGTTCTCTGGCTTCCATCAGCTTTCACTTGACTGATAAATCCAGGTGTAACGGCGCCTTAGAATTATTTCCATATTATTATTATCTCGATTATTATTATCATTATTATCATCATCATTATTATTATTATTGTTGTTGCTGTTGTTATTATTATTATATTGTTATTGTTCTTGTTGTTGTTGTTTTGTTAAAACAGACAGATCTTGACTGTGCAGCCACCTGGCAATGGTCTCCCACACCCATAAACACAGGACAGAACCCTCATCTACACACCTTCTCACTACAAGTACCCAGAAGAAAACAGGTGATGACGGGAAACATCCCAAACCTCTCACCAGCCCAAACAGATGGAACAAACCTACCCTCAACTGAACAGTTCATCTTGCTAGGTGACACTGTCAGACACGACGAAGGAGAGGGCAGTGACATCAACAACCGTCTCAGCTAAGCCTGAAACATTTCTTGAATGTTAACAACATGTGGAGGCCCCCCTCCCCCTGGTACAACCACAAACATGAAGCCGAACCTGTGCCAGAGCCTTGTCTTTTTCACCCGACTTTTAGCTTACAATAGTGGAGAGTGACAGACATCGACTTCACCAAGCTATCAGCTTTCCTTACAAACACACTCTGAAGAATCATGCGATTATTCTGGCCCAGCACTATCTCCGGCAAACGCTATTTGTCATACGTAATCAAGAGAAAATGAGCATTATCATCGCTCTGTCTGTCTGTCTGTCTGTCTGTCTGTCTATCTGTCTGTCTGTCTATCTGTCTCTCTCTCTGTCTGTCTGTCTCTATTGCTTGCTCTCTCTCTTTCTTTCTCTCTGTCTGTCTGTCTGTCTGTCTCTCTTTCTCTCTGTCTGTCTGTCTCTCTTTCTCTCTGTCTGTCTCTCTCTTTCTCTCTCTCTCTCTCTCTCTCTCTCTCTCTCGATCTCTCTCTTTCATTCTTTCTTTCCTTCTTTCCTTCCTTCCTTCTTTCTTTCTTTCTCCTATTTTAACTTGTTTTTATGTTTACCGTATATCTTCAACATTTTCTTCTCTGATACTTTGACTTTGCGTTTACACAGTAAAGATCAAGGTCAAGGTGGTCGATAATGACCAGAAGATAATGGTACCTTCTGCAGCCACAGTCGTTAATTATCTCACAAATTATAACGCCTGAGCCAGACTCCTTGCGACTGTGGGAGAAAATCACACAGCACACCTCCCCATTTGTTCAGCAACTCCTGTTCATTGTTTATTCTGGTTCACAATGCCGTTGTTGGAGGCCATTATCAAGGCGAAGGCTGGTGTGTTCTAATGATTACCCCAATAGGAAAATCCTCTTGTTTGATTTTTAATGAAATCTTAATCACACGAGCATATAATTATGAACTCTGGGTGTATTTCTTGAGAGTAACAGTGTCACTTTGACACTGCATATTGCAAAGAATTACATAAACAGAAACAACGACAATAGAATGGAATAAATACAGTTAGAAAGAAACACCCAAACAGCAATATAAATGTGGGGACATAAAGATAGAAAACAGAAATCTGCTGTACATGAAATAAAAACAGAACACGGTGACCATGACAACACTAGCAGCTTCCCTTTGTACGGTGACATGACACAACACAATGACTACAGCTTCCCTTTGTACGGTGGTCATGACAAGCTAGCAGCTTCCCTTTGTACGATGACATGACACAACACAATGACTACAGCTTCCCTTTGTACGGTGACATGACACAACACAATGACTACAGCTTCCCTTTGTACGATGACATGACACAACACAATGACTACAGCTTCCCTTTGTACGGTGGTCATGACAAGCTAGCAGCTTCCCTTTGTACGATGACATGACACAACACAATGACTACAACTTCCCTTTGTACGATGACATGACACAACACAATGACTACAGCTTCCCTTTGTACGATGACATGACACAACACAATGACTACAGCTTCCCTTTGTACGATGACATGACACAACACAATGACTACAGCTTCCCTTTGTACGATGACATGACACAACACAATGACTACAGCTTCCCTTTGTACGATGACATGACACAACACAATGACTACAACTTCCCTTTGTACGATGACATGCCACAACACAATGACTACAGCTTCCCTTTGTACGATGACATGACACAACACAATGACTACAGCTTCCCTCTGTACGATAAAATGACACAACACAATGACTACAACTTCCCTTTGTACGATGACACGACACAACACAATGACTACAGCTTCCCTCTGTACGATAAAATGACACAACACAATGACTACAGCTTCCCTTTGTACGATGACACGACACAACACAATGACTACAGCTTCCCTTTGTACGATGACATGACACAACACAATAACTACAACTTCCCTCTGTACGATGACATGACACAACACAATGACTACAGCTTCCCTTTGTACGATGACATGACACAACACAATGACTACAACTTGCCTTTGTACGATAAAATGACACAACACAATGACTACAACTGCCCTTTGTACGGTGACATGACACAACACAATGACTACAACTTCCCTTTGTACGGTGACACGACACAACACAATGACTACAACTTCCCTTTGTACGATAAAATGACACAACACAATGACTACAACTGCCCTTTGTACGGTGACATGACACAACACAATAACTACAACTTCCCTTTGTACGATGATACGACACAACACAATGACTACAACTTCCCTTTGTACGGTGATACGACACAACACAATGACTACAACTTCCCTTTGTACGATGACATGACACAACACAATGACTACACCTTCCCTTTGTACGGTGACATGACACAACACAATGACTACACCTTCCCTTTGTACGGTGACACGACACAACACAATGACTACACCTTCCCTTTGTACGGTGACATGACACAACACAATGACTACACCTTCCCTTTGTACGGTGACATGACACAACACAATGACTACACCTTCCCTTTGTACGGTGACATGACACAACACAATAACTACACCTTCCCTTTGTACGGTGACATGACACAACACAATGACTACACCTTCCCTTTGTACGGTGACATGACACAACACAATGACTACACCTTCCCTTTGTACGGTGACATGACACAACACAATAACTACACCTTCCCTTTGTACGGTGACATGACACAACACAATGACTACACCTTCCCTTTGTACGGTGACATGACACAACACAATGACTACACCTTCCCTTTGTACGGTGACATGACACAACACAATGACTACACCTTCCCTTTGTACGGTGACATGACACAACACAATGACTACACCTTCCCTTTGTACGGTGACATGACACAACACAATGACTACACCTTCCCTTTGTACGGTGACATGACACAACACAATGACTACACCTTCCCTTTGTACGGTGACATGACACAACACAATGACTACACCTCCCCTTTGTACGGTGACATGACACAACACAATGACTACACCTTCCCTTTGTACGGTGACATGACACAACACAATGACTACACCTTCCCTTTGTACGGTGACATGACACAACACAGTCACCAGGAAAGAAGTCAGTCTAAAAACAACAAAACAACAAAACAACGGCAGCCAGACACAAAGGAATGAATGCGTGTCACACATCAACTGTTTTTCCCTTAAAGTGCTGTTGCTTCTGAGCTTCTTCCTTATTTGCTCTGTCTGTCTGTCTGTTTCTGTATGTCTGTCTGTATCTGTCTGTCTCTCCCTTTGTCTGTGTCTGTCTGTCTGTCTTTATGTCCGTCTGTCTGTCTGTCTCTCCCTTTTCCTTCTGTCTGTCTCTCTTCTTCCTCTGTCTCTGTCTCTGTCTCTGTCTCTCTCTGTCGCTCTCTCTTCTCTCTCTGTTTGTGTGTGCGCGCGCGCACACACACACATGAGAATTTCTCACTACTATACTTCGTTTAAAATTGTCTACCTTAAAGAGAATGGCACTTTTAATGGTAATGTGGGTAGATGCACAACTAGAGTTATTTTAATGGATCCTTGAAAAGAGGGACAAAAAATTTTTTTAAAAGATGTTACGAGCGTTACGTATTTGGTCTCACAGGTTTACGTAATTTCACTGTTTGTACCATTACAGTCTGCACTTCATAATGACAGACGTGCACCAACAAACCACGTCAATATGAAAAATGTCATTTTTTTCGTCATGGAGTGAGACATCAATCCTTTCATCTCCTAAATGCACATTAAGACCGGGAGAACATTAGACTGGCCTGACTCCACTTTGCTTCAAAGTGTGTGCTGGAAATTGATGCCGATACAAATCATGCATATGTCAGTCTTTGATCAAATATCCGTAGAAAGAGTGGAGAGAAAAACTGACAGCTACTGCACCCAGTAGCTCGAGTGGGGCTGTTCAAACTATAGAAAACTGCTTCAAACTAAGAAGCAAGTCGCCACAAGATCCGCACTGTCTGTAGTCCCATGGTGGCTGTATGTCTGTCCGTCCAGTCTGTGTCTTAGTGCAAGATGTAATGAAAGATGAACCCGAGGTCGAAAGGCAAGATGATGGGGTGTTAGTAGTTTATATGCTGTTTGTTTGGTGTTTCGTTTTATCGGAAGAGAAATATACGTGTGTTGTATGTGAGGGGGAGGGACTGGTTTGTGGCAATGCTGGTCGGTGATGGTGATTGTGACATGGTAATGGAGGTCATGGTGATGATAGTGGTAGAAATGGTAGTGGTATGTTTTGTGTTTTGTTGTTTGTGGTGTGTGTGTGTGTGTGTGTGTGTGTGTGTGTGTGTGTGTGTGTGTGTGTGTGTGTGTGTGTGTGTGTGTCTGTCTGTGTCTGTGTGTCTATGTGTGTCCGTATGTGTGTATGTGTGTGCACATGTATGTGTGTATATATGTATACATGTACGCATGTGTAGGCATGCACAGTTATGTGTGCATTTATGTCTATAGAAAAATAAATAAAAGGCAAACGATATATAATCTTTGTAACGTCTAAGCATACAAAAAGTCTTAAAAGATTTTGTTACCACTATTCACATTATAAAAAAATATGTCTCACCATTTACCTATTCTCTGTCTCATATTTCTTTTTCTGTTTGTCTTTTCTTTGTCTGGCTGGTGGCTGGTGGCTGGTTGCCTGGCTCTTCTCTCTCTCTCTCTCTCTCTCTCTCTCTCTCTCTCTCTCTCTCTCTCTCTCTCTCTCTCTCTTCTCTCTCTCTCTGTCAGTCTGTCGTTCGTTCTCTTTCTCTGTACCTATTTTTACACGTATGTGTGTATTTTCTCCAGGAAAAAAGATCTTTTTGCTTAAAGTTAAACTACTTTATTATGTGCCTGTATAATCAAAAGATATGCTTACGGGAACTGTAGGAAATAATTATTTTATACTTAAAAATTGCAGGGTGTGAGATTAAAGTGTTGCAAAACAATCGCAGATGTACCTTAAGTTAGACAGACATCTATAACAGTACTGTCAGAACAGAAAAGGACAGATATATAGCACCTGTCGTTTTAGTGGCAAACGGTAACTGTAAGCTCAGTCTGACTGTAGATTAACAAGTTACTGTTTTACATGTAACATCCGACACCAGCTGCAATTAGTGTCAATTGTTATGTTACATGTACAACAAAGAAAACTGAACACAGCTCTAGAAGCTAAAAAGAAAAGAAAACAAACAAACAAACAAAAACAGAAGCAAGAAACAAACAGAGAAGCAAACGAACAAAGAAATAAACGAACACCCCCCTCACAAAAAAAAACAACAACAAAAAAAACACGTAAATTCCTTACTTCGTAGCTTCGCTTTCGAATCTCATCGTCTACATTCCTTTCGCTGTAAAAATAATAATATTTAGTTGTAGTCTAAAGATTCATTTGCTTTGTTACAACGCAAGTAACATTCGAACCCGAAAGTTTCCGATCAGTAATGCATAATGCTGAACATCGGCAAGCGTTACTATGGTCATAAATTGGTAGAAATATGATTTAAGAATACCATTAATGTTGCTGAGTGTAGGTCAGTAGATCTGATGCCTACTGTATGCTGGAAGAGTTTGGATTACTTACCAGCAGCAAAATCAATATCTCGAATGGTTCCACCAAAGATCTGTGTGCAAGATTTGCAACATGATGTGGCAAATTGTCAATCCTTCACGTTCAGAAGAAATGTGGTTTGCCAAAGTATAGAGGGTCTACTTATAAATTGCCAACTGCATTGGGCGGGGCACGTTGTCCATGAGGAAGACAACTGCATCCCACAGATGCTCCTCTATGGAGAACTCGAGCAAGAATAGCACCTGTGTGTGTGTGTGTGTGTGTGTGTGTGTGTGTGTGTGTGTGTGTGTGTGTGTGTGTGTGTGTGTATGCGTATGTGTGTGTGTGTGTTTGTGTGCGCGCGCGAGTGTGTGTATGTGTGCGTGCACGCGCATGTGTGTGTGCGCGTGTGTGTGTGTGTGTGTATGTGAGCGCGCGCGCGCGCGTGTGGTGTGTATGTGTGTGTGTGTGTGTGCATGCGTGCGTAGGAGCTATGAAATCAACACTAACTGCGAAGACAGTGCCTGGAACAGAGTCAGTTGGCAGCAGTGCACACACAGCACAATCACATGTGAACAATTCAGAACACACCACAAAACTCACTGCAGACACTAAAATCTCTCACGAAAATCTGTTGTCCAGCAATTCTGTTTCTCACTTCAGACAAGTCCCTTTCTCAGACTTGACTGATTTTATAAAAACATGTACACAAAAATTTATAACAAAACTCTCGTCATGGATTTTATGCATCAAAAGAACATATCAGTGAAACTTCATTTGTGGTTGGTGAAATAAAGAATTTCCGATTGGAACTAAAACAACATCCACAAATACAGAAAGAAATACACACACACACACACACACACACACACACACACACACACACACACACACACACACACACACACACACACACACACACACACACACACACACACACACACACAGATGAGTGGACGTAGAAGAACGCGGACATAAAACTCACATACTTTTGGAGATATTTCCGAGATGTCTTTCGGGGTGTTGTTGAATGTAAGCAAGACACCAACTTTGTCTTAAACGCCGAAAGGTAGTTCCATGTTTTAGGGCCAATAGTTGGAGAGACACACGGTACAGTGAAGAGATAAGCGTATGGAGACCTGAGAGATGATGAAGGTTTGTAGGGCAGATGTTCTGACATAATGTGTTGGCTGGGTATTCACATTTAGACAAGGAAAGCAGAGTGTGGCAGCTTTATGGTCAACTCTTGCTTTGATTGGAAGCTGGTGTAGTTTTCACAGGACTGCTTCTGCACTCCGTTTGCTCTCCCTTAGGACAAGTTGAGCTGTAGGGTTGGGATTTGTTGGAAATGCAAGAAGAAAGCTGTACAAGCAATAAAACAGTCATTAAATCATGAAAACTGTTGATGCTAGTCTAAGAGTTAAGCAATTTTTAACGTTTTCTGGTAAATGAAATTACAGTTTTGCTGCTCAAACATGAATAAATGCATAAATAAAACAAACAAATAAACAAACAAACAAACACTGCCATCAAAGGGAGTCAGGGACTTAAGGGTCGCGCTTCATGTGAAACTGTGTGGATAGATAGCCTTTGAAACATGGGGCACTGGACTGTATCTCAGATGGCTGACATACTGTAGGGTCTTTATTTCTATCTTGAAGAACATCTCACAATTCTAGCCTACAGAGCGAATTCACTTTTTTTCTTTTCTGATCTGTCGGTCGCCCCTTTCTCCCTTCTGCCTCATCCTCTGTGGTGTGTGTGTGTGTGTGTGTGTGTGTGTGTGTGTGTGTGTGTGTGTGTGGTGTGTGTGTGAATCTTTCTCTTTGAAAGACAGAACACATCAGTCTGGATTGTATCTCAAAAGACTGTCTGACATTTCTAGTCTGCTGGCCCTCCATCGAGGAATTTCTGTGTCCCTCTGTGTGTGTGTGTGTGTGTGTGTGTGTGTGTGTGTGTGTGTGTGTGTGTGTATGTGTGTGTGTATGTGTGTGTGTGTATTTGTGTTTGTATGTGTGTATGTGTGTGTATTTGTGTTTGTATGTGTGTATGTGTGTGTCTGTGTGTGTTTGTGTCTGTGTGTGTGTTTGTGTGTGTTCGTGAGTCTGTGTGCGTGTTTGTCTGTGTGTATGTGGGTGTGTGCATGTGTGTGTGTGTGTGTGTATGTTTGTGTGTGTGCATATGTGTGTGTTTGTGTATGTGTATGTCTGTGTGTCTGTTTTTGAG
Source organism: Monoplex corrugatus (assembly GCA_030674185.1). NCBI lineage: Eukaryota > Metazoa > Mollusca > Gastropoda > Littorinimorpha > Ranellidae > Monoplex > Monoplex corrugatus. The sequence goes on along the minus strand of JAPXFY010000013.1, from coordinate 78,229,487 downwards.
TGCCGTTTATTTTCCTTCTTTTTTTCCCCCTTAGTAATAATTCGCCCTTTTACCCACTCTCACTCATTCTGTTACTGACTCGCTCACTCTTTCTCCGTTCATTTTCAAATTAGACATGCTTATAGTTTGCAAATATCCTCACCAGTTCTCATCCATAGCCTCTATCTATACACTGATACACATATCTACATACACATACACACACGCACGGACACACACACACACATTTATCTATGTCTATCTATCTACCTATCTATCTGTCTGTCTCTCTCTATCCTCGTACCTGCCTATCTCTCTCTCTCTCTCTCTCTCTCTCTCTCTCTCTCTCTCTCTATATATATATATATATATATATATATATATATATAGAGAGAGAGAGAGAGAGAGAGAGAGATACATGTATATCTGTATGTCTGTCTGTCTGTCTATTTATCGATCTGTCTGCCTGCCTGCCTGTCTTTCTACTTATCTACCTACCTATCTATCCACCTATCTGTCAACATATGAAACAATTTACTTACAGACTTACTGTATATTATGTTTTGGTATCATTCTATGTCTGTGGCGGATTTTCAAACTTAAATATCAAGCGAAGGATAAGATGACCGAGATAAAATTGATCTACTTTATCTGTCATGGTAAAACTGAAAACTATAAGAAGAGACAGTTTCGTTGGGCTCCCGGTAAAGGTCAGGGTGCACAAGTCTCGGATTGTCCGTATTTTCTGTATGTACCTGAAACATAAAGCTGGACACTAACCGCCAGCAGGAAATGGTAAGGCTATATATTTAAAGCTCAAGCTCTTTCAACAGCTGCTAAGCATTTCATACAAAAATCACGATAAACGCCTTTGCTTGATGGACAATTACAGTTCCTTGTTAAAATAAGTCATGACCAGTGCGTTTGGTGTGGCTTTGGTGAGCTGCTTTGATTCCGTGTAACGTTGTGATGTTGGCTGAGCGTTTGCTTGCCCTTGTGAGGTTTAGTGTTGCGTGGTTGATTGTTTGGTGGGTTAGCTGATCTTACAAAAAATCACGTCGAAGATTAGAAGCAATGAGACAAATCTTGCACACCCAGCAGTTCTCTGTCTCTGTCTGTCTGTCTTTGTCTCTGTCTGTCTGTCTGTCCGTCTGCCTGTCTCTCTGTCTGTCTGTCTCTTTCTTTCTCCCCTTCTCTCTGTTTGTGCACGTGTGCTCGTTCACTCTTACTACGTTTGGTACTATTTACTGTAGCCAAGAGAATATGTATCACTGCCTGTTGTCGAAATGAGTATAAATGCTAATGATAATGAATCATAAAGTCTGAAGTCCCAAGCTTCCTGTCTGATGCAGTCTACAACGAGAGCATCATACATTGGATATTTTTGTAAAGTATGTCAGCGTGAACATGCTTATAAATCTCAGACAATTTTGTAAGGTTGTCATTCTTGCTGTCTTCTTTTTCTTGCGGTTGACTTGGAACATCATTGTCATTGCACTTCTGCAGAATAAATCGCCAGCAGATGCCCGATGTGTTATTATCATTATCATCATCATCATCATCATCATTCGATACGCTGGACCATTCCATACTGCTCAAAAGATTGGAAGTAACTTACGGTATCAAAGGCGCTGTTCTTGACTGGTTCACCTCATATGTTTATGATCGTTTTCATTCAGTCATTGTTGATGGTATTCTATCTAATCCATCCCCCCTTGTCTGTGGAGTACCTCAAGGCTCTGTCCTTGGGCCTGTTTTGTTTACACTGTACACTCAACCACTATCTGATGTTATTTCTTCTCATTCATGTCAATTTCATAAATATGCTGACGACACCCAGCTGTCCAAATGCTCAGACCCAGATTCTTTTGTTGATGTTCAATCATGTGTTCAGGCTTGTGTAACTGACATCTTATCATGGATGACCAGTAATCGCCTCAAACTTAACACCGACAAAACCGAATTTATGCCTGTTGGTGCGCTCTCCCGTCTTCGTTTGATCGGCAGTAATTCTGCACACATTGATGGAAGTGACATCCCTTTTCAGCCCACAGTCAAATATCTTGGCATCAAGATCGATCAGGCACTTTCAATGCATGATCACATTAGCAGTATATGCCGCATTTCCTTCCTTGAGCTTCGACGTATTGCATCAATCCGTCGCTATCTTTCTAACGAAGCTGCTACCAAACTTGTTCTGGCCTTGGTCACCTCTCGGTTAGATTACTGCAACTCCATACTGGCAGGTCTACCTAAAGATGAAATGAAACGCCTCGATAGAGTTCAGGCAAGTGCTGCACGCCTTATTATGAAGAAGAAGAAGCGTGACCACATCACTCCAATACTTCAAAAGCTACACTGGCTTCCTGTCAGCTATCGCTGCCAGTATAAAATTTACACTATGGCATACCGCCACTTTGAAGGCACTCTGCCATCATACCTGTCTAATGCATTATGCTCATATACACCATCTCGGGCCCTCAGGTCATCGAATGAAAAGCTGCTTAAAATTCCAAAGTGTAATCTTAGAACTGCTGGTGAGCGCTCCTTTCATTATCTTGCACCTCGCCTCTGGAATTCACTGCCGGTCGACCTTAGAAGGGAAAGCGCACTTGCTTCTTTTAAAGCAAAACTCAAAACCCACCTGTTTGTGAAAGCATTTGAAATTCCCACTGTCTAAATGATTGTATTCTTTGCGCTAATGCTGTTGATTATTGTATGATTTCTAAGGTATATGATATGTACTGTTTAAGTCATGTTGTTGTAAGATAGTATAATTTATGAGTGGGTGTGATGTATGTGTGTGTATGTGTGTGTATGTATGTATCTATATATGTATATGTATGTGTGTGTATATATGTGTGTGTGTATATGTATGTATATATATATATATTAACATATTTTTAATTTGTGTAAGAGAGTATGCTTATGTGACAGTAAGGTATTATGTACACTATTGTGTTGCTGTAGGACAGTATGTTTTATGATTGGTATGATAGCGCAGTGAGTCTGTATACAGAGAATAGCGCTATATAAAAGCAATTTATTATTATTATTATTATCATCATTATCATCATCATCATCATCATCATCATCATGGTCACCGTATCCTCCTCGTTTTCTTCTTCTGCTGGTGTTGCTGATCCTATTGCTGTTGCTGCTTCCACTGATGATACTGCTACTGCTGTTACTACTACTACTACTACTACTACTACTATTACTACTACTTTAACAACTACTACACTATTTCCAGTATGCTACATTGATTTTCGCTGAGGTTGCTGTTATTGATACTAGTATTGCTGCTGTTGCTGCTGCTATTACCATGATGACTATGATGGCTTCTAAAGATGCGGCTACCATGATAAAGTTAGGATTACCGCACATATATCTAAGAATTTTTCTATTTTCTAATACTCGTGGATGTGCACGGGTATGCTTGCTCGCGTACGCGCTCACGCACACAGACACACATACATACACTTACTCCGTGCGCACACTCATGTATGCACACACGCACGCACAAACACACACCCTCCCCCCTCCACACGAACAAACAAACAAACAAAATTACCACCACCAGCACAATCATCTGTTGTATTGATCTCGAGGGGTTATCAATTTGACCATCTGTTTTTCTCTAACTGCCTACAGCATATTTCATTGATCACATGTCGTAAAGATAAAAAAAATTACACTTCTCGACAAGATCTCTTTTGTTAATATATCGGAATATCAAATCAGGTTCAGTTATTTGGTGAGGACAAATCAGTTTGTTGGAACAGATACCTTTCAGGGTTAAAAATGTTATTTTGTTTTTTTATTTTCTATTGGGTCCAACAGTCAAAACAGGAAATAGGGAAAAAAAGCATTAGATGGACAGCAACAAACCCATAAACGGGAAAATGTGTTCAGCAGTGTTTTAAATTATTTCCTCTGTCACTTAGGGGACTTTGTAAAATTTCTTTGCCGTTGTGACTTGAACATTTCAATCTGTGTAATGTTTCAAGTGTTTTGGATGTGAATATTGAAACAGACTTTGTTAAAATTCTAGCGATGATATGTGTGCACATTTATTTGCTTTATGATGTTCGAATGTTGATCGGAAATGTGGTTTAATTATCATTTTTGCACACGAGTGTCAAAACTCTTTTATTTGCAATCAGTGTACAACTGTATGTTTTCAGTAATGTTAAAAGTATTGAGGTTAACTATCTGACTACTGTTCAGTTATATGATGTATTTTTGCTACGGACGCCGTAGTAGATGGGTAAACATGGACTTTAAGACGGGAGGGCATGGGTTCCATCCTCCTTCACACCTTGTGGAGAAAGGGTGGACATTTTTCCGATCAATGTGTGCGTGGACCCACCAGTGCCTGAACCTCCGTGTTGTGTATACACATGCACAACATCAAACACACACGTTACAGATCCTGTAAGTCATGTTAGTGGCTGGCTAAACATTTGTCTTGTGTATACACATGCACAACATCAAACACACACGTTACAGATCCTGTAAGTCATGTTAGTGGCTGGCTAAACATTTGTCTTGTGTATACACATGCACAACATCAAACACACACGTTACAGATCCTGTAAGTCATGTTAGTGGCTGGCTAAACATTTGTCTTGTGTATACACATGCACAACATCAAACACACACGTTACAGATCCTGTAAGTCATGTTAGTGGCTGGCTAAACATGTGTCTTGTGTATACACATGCACAACATCAAACACACACGTTACAGATCCTGTAAGTCATGTTAGTGGCTGGCTAAACATGTGTCTTGTGTATACACATGCACAACATCAAACACACACGTTACAGATCCTGTAAGTCATGTTAGTGGCTGGCTAAACATGTGACTTGTGTATACACATGCACAACATCAAACACACACGTTACAGATCCTGTAAGTCATGTTAGTGGCTGGCTAAACATGTGACTTGTGTATACACATGCACAACATCAAACACACACGTTACAGATCCTGTAAGTCATGTTAGTGGCTGGCTAAACATGTGTCTTGTGTATACACATGCACAACATCAAACACACACGTTACAGATCCTGTAAGTCATGTTAGTGGCTGGCTAAACATTTGTCTTGTGTATACACATGCACAACATCAAACACACACGTTACAGATCCTGTAAGTCATGTTAGTGGCTGGCTAAACATGTGACTTGTGTATACACATGCACAACATCAAACACACACGTTACGGATCCTGTAAGTCATGCTAGTGGCTGGCTAAACATGTGACTTGTGTATACACATGCACAACATCAAACACACACGTTACAGATCCTGTAAGTCATGTTAGTGGCTGGCTAAACATTTGTCTTGTGTATACACATGCACAACATCAAACACACACGTTACAGATCCTGTAAGTCATGTTAGTGGCTGGTTAAACATTTGTCTTGTGTATACACATGCACAACATCAAACACACACGTTACAGATCCTGTAAGTCATGTTAGTGGCTGGCTAAACATGTGACTTGTGTATACACATGCACAACATCAAACACACACGTTACAGATCCTGTAAGTCATGTTAGTGGCTGGCTAAACGTTTGTCTTGTGTATACACATGCACAACATCAAACACACACGTTACAGATCCTGTAAGTCATGTTAGTGGCTGGCTAAACATGTGACTTGTGTATACACATGCACAACATCAAACACACACGTTACAGATCCTGTAAGTCATGCTAGTGGCTGGCTAAACATTTGTCTTGTGTATACACATGCACAACATCAAACACACACGTTACAGATCCTGTAAGTCATGTTAGTGGCTGGCTAAACATGTGTCTTGTGTATACACATGCACAACATCAAACACACACGTTACGGATCCTGTAAGTCATGCTAGTGGCTGGCTAAACATGTGTCTTGTGTATACACATGCACAACATCAAACACACACGTTACAGATCCTGTAAGTCATGCTAGTGGCTGGCTAAACATGTGACTTGTGTATACACATGCACAACATCAAACACACACGTTACAGATCCTGTAAGTCATGCTAGTGGCTGGCTAAACATTTGTCTTGTGTATACACATGCACAACATCAAACACACACGTTACAGATCCTGTAAGTCATGTTAGTGGCTGGCTAAACATGTGACTTGTGTATACACATGCACAACATCAAACACACACGTTACAGATCCTGTAAGTCATGCTAGTGGCTGGCTAAACATTTGTCTTGTGTATACACATGCACAACATCAAACACACACGTTACGGATCCTGTAAGTCATGTTAGTGGCTGGCTAAACATTTGTCTTGTGTATACACATGCACAACATCAAACACACACGTTACAGATCCTGTAAGTCATGCTAGTGGCTGGCTAAACATGTGACTTGTGTATACACATGCACAACATCAAACACACACGTTACAGATCCTGTAAGTCATGTTAGTGGCTGGCTAAACATGTGTCTTGTGTATACACATGCACAACATCAAACACACACGTTACAGATCCTGTAAGTCATGCTAGTGGCTGGCTAATGGAAACATGAAATCACCAAACATGCACACCCACAAAACATGCGAACTGTGCAAATACATAGTTGAATGTTTTTGGCTCGGCTGAGTACTACACTCCGTACACCATTTAAAATTCTGACTGGGTGTTATGCGCCGTAAGTCCAAATGAAGTTGGAGAAAAGCGCTATGTATGAGAATTTCTGCTGATGGTAGCGTCACTTGTGAACAATTTACATCTTTTTGAATTCAAAAGAACCTTTTGAGCAAAGAAGAAATATTTCTAAGCCTCGAATATAAGAATTTTGGAATCTATCCTTTGTGGCTGCAAGTACATCTCCCACCCTCTCTGTCTTCATCCAATGTTTTCTCCCTGGGTCTGTCTGGTGCTTTTTCCCCTCCAGCTTTCCTGTTGTGACTAGGTGCTCTGATTTGGTTTGCCTCACAAAATATCCTTTAAATGTTGCTTGTCTTTTCCTAACTTTCCTGATTAATGTTCTTCCTGTGTCTGCCTCCTTCAAGATTTTCTCGTGTGTATTCTTTACTGTTTATTGAACTCTTAACATTTTTTAGAAACCACATTTCAACCGCCTCGATCTTGTTCTGCATTTGCGTGTTGACTGTCCTGGCTTCAGATCTGTACAGTAGTATCGGTTCTATATAACACTGACGAACTCTCTTCCTGATGTTGATTGATAGGCATTTGTTGATAAGAACGGTTTTCATTTTCTTGGCTGTTGTTTTAGCTTGGCTGATTCTGCTGGCTATTTCTGATGTGCGTTTGCCGTCTGGTTAGATGACTGTTCCCATATTTTCAAACTTATCACCTTGACTCGATGTTGTGCCATTTACTGTTACTTTGCCTGACGGGATTTCTTGTTTCTTACTGACTACCATGACTTCAGTTTTCTTGCTATGCACGTTTTTCTGCTTTCTATTTCTAGTATATTCACAAGATTTTGTAGGTTCTTTTCTTTTTCTGTTTCTAGTATATTTACAAGATTTTGTAGGTCCTTTTAATTTTCTGCAATTCGAACGATGTTATCTGCGTAACGAGTATTTTTTTTTATCATTTTTCCTCCAACATTTATCCCAGAGCATTCTTCCAGGTTTGTTTTGATGGTTTTGCTGTAAAGTGAAAACAAATCTGGTGACAGAACACATCCCAGCCTAATTCCTGTTTTGATAGTTTGGAAAGAGCTTATATCATTTTCTACTCTCACTACCGCTGTTTGTTCCCATTACATATTCCTTATTATTCTTAGATCCTTTCTAGTAACAATGAGCCTTTCTAGCTGGTCGATAAGTTCTTCGTCTTTTACCCGATCAAAAGCCTTGGCATAATCAACGAAACATAAACATAAATCCTTATTAACCTCAACTGATCTTTCTTTGAGAAATCCTAGGATGTGTATGGCATTAATAGTTACTTTCCTTCGACAATTCCACATTGTTCTTCTGCTATTTGTCTTTTCATTTTGTTCCTTGTCCTCATCATGATTATTCTTAATAATAATAATGAAGTTTGTTACTTTAATCATCAAGCTGATTATACGATGGCGTTCTTATTCTGTAGCCTCTGCTGTCTTTGGAAGTGCAATGGAGATTGATTTTGAGATATCTTTGGGGATTTTTCTGGTTTGGTAAATTTCATTTCATTTTTAATGCCAAATTCATGTGGAGCCTCAATCATTTCTGCAGTAATATTGTCTTGTCCTGGGGCTTTTCCCGGTTTCGTCT
>JAPXFY010000013.1:78193750-78216250 GCA_030674185.1 Monoplex corrugatus | reverse complement strand
CAAACAACAGAGCACAGTTACTGTGAGTGTGGTATGATAGGTCTGGTAACAAACAACAGAGCACAGTTACTGTGAGTGTGGTTGATAGGTCTGAGGTAAACGCAAACAACAGAGCACATCGTAGTATATAGCTGGTAGAACCAGACAGTACTGGTATGATAGGTCTGGTAACAAACAACAGAGCACAGTTACTGTGAGTGTGGTATGATAGGTCTGGTAACAAACAACAGACACAGTTACTGTGAGTGTGGTATGATAGGTCTGGTAACAAACAACAGAGCACAGTTACTGTGAGTGTGGTATGATAGGTCTGGTAACAAACAACAGAGCACAGTTACTGTGAGTGTGGTATGATAGGTCTGGTAACAAACAACAGAGCACAGTTACTGTGAGTGTGGTATGATAGGTCTGGTAACAAACAACAGAGCACAGTTACTGTGAGTGTGGTATGATAGGTCTGGTAACAAACAACAGAGCACAGTTACTGTGAGTGTGGTATGATAGGTCTGGTAACAAACAACAGAGCACAGTTACTGTGAGTGTGGTATGATAGGTCTGGTAACAAACAACAGAGCACAGTTACTGTGAGTGTGGTATGATAGGTCTGGTAACAAACAACAGAGCACAGTTACTGTGAGTGTGGTATGATAGGTCTGGTAACAAACAACAGAGCACAGTTACTGTGAGTGTGGTATGATAGGTCTGGTAACAAACAACAGAGCACAGTTACTGTGAGTGTGGTATGATAGGTCTGGTAACAAACAACAGAGCACAGTTACTGTGAGTGTGGTATGATAGGTCTGGTAACAAACAACAGAGCACAGTTACTGTGAGTGTGGTATGATAGGTCTGGTAACAAACAACAGAGCACAGTTACTGTGAGTGTGGTATGATAGGTCTGGTAACAAAACAACAGAGCACAGTTACTGTGAGTGTGGTATGATAGGTCTGGTAACAAACAACAGAGCACAGTTACTGTGAGTGTGGTATGATAGGTCTGGTAACAAACAACAGAGCACAGTTACTGTGAGTGTGGTATGATAGGTCTGGTAACAAACAACAGAGCACAGTTACTGTGAGTGTGGTATGATAGGTCTGGTAACAAACAACAGAGCACAGTTACTGTGAGTGTGGTATGATAGGTCTGGTAACAAACAACAGAGCACAGTTACTGTGAGTGTGGTATGATAGGTCTGGTAACAAACAACAGAGCACAGTTACTGTGAGTGTGGTATGATAGGTCTGGTAGCAAACAACAGAGCACAGTTACTGTGAGTGTGGTATGATAGGTCTGGTAGCAAACAACAGAGCACAGTTACTGTGAGTGTGGTATGATAGGTCTGGTAACAAACAACAGAGCACAGTTACTGTGAGTGTGGTATGATAGGTCTGGTAGCAAACAACAGAGCACAGTTACTGTGAGTGTGGTATGATAGGTCTTGTAACAAACAACAGAGCACAGTTACTGTGAGTGTGGTATGATAGGTCTGGTAACAAACAACAGAGCACAGTTACTGTGAGTGTGGTATGATAGGTCTTGTAACAAACAACAGAGCACAGTTACTGTGAGTGTGGTATGATAGGTCTGGTAACAAACAACAGAGCACAGTTACAGTGAGTGTGGTATGATAGGTCTGGTAACAAACAACAGAGCACAGTTACTGTGAGTGTGGTATGATAGGTCTGGTAGCAAACAAGCAGAGCACAGTTACTGTGAGTGTGGTATGATAGGTCTGGTAACGAACAACAGAGCACAGTTACTGTGAGTGTGGTATGATAGGTCTGGTAACAAACAACAGAGCACAGTTACTGTGAGTGTGGTATGATAGGTCTGGTAACAAACAACAGAGCACAGTTACTGTGAGTGAGGTATGATAGGTCTTGTAACAAACAACAGAGCACAGTTACTGTGAGTGTGGTATGATAGGTCTGGTAACAAACAACAGAGCACAGTTACTGTGAGTGTGGTATGATAGGTCTGGTAGCAAACAACAGAGCACAGTTACTGTGAGTGTGGTATGATAGGTCTGGTAACAAACAAGCAGAGCACAGTTACTTTGAGTGTGGTATGATAGGTCTGGTAGCAAACAACAGAGCACAGTTACTGTGAGTGTGGTATGATAGGTCTGGTAACAAACAACAGAGCACAGTTACTGTGAGTGTGGTATGATAGGTCTGGTAACAAACAACAGAGCACAGTTACTGTGAGTGTGGTATGATAGGTCTGGTAACAAACAACAGAGCACAGTTACAGTGAGTGTGGTATGATAGGTCTGGTAACAAACAACAGAGCACAGTTACTGTGAGTGTGGTATGATAGGTCTGGTAACAAACAAGCAGAGCACAGTTACTGTGAGTGTGGTATGATAGGTCTGGTAACAAACAACAGAGCACAGTTACTGTGAGTGTGGTATGATAGGTCTGGTAACAAACAACAGAGCACAGTTACTGTGAGTGTGGTATGATAGGTCTGGTAACAAACAACAGAGCACAGTTACAGTGAGTGTGGTATGATAGGTCTGGTAACAAACAACAGAGCACAGTTACTGTGAGTGTGGTATGATAGGTCTGGTAACAAACAACAGAGCACAGTTACTGTCTTGTAGCAAACAAACAGGCATTTGAACAAACAACTACCCAAAACAAAACAGCTTGAAAAAAGAACCCCCAAACAGAAAGGACTGTACACAGATACAGTGTCTGGTCAGGCCTTAAACAGATGTTGCACACGTCCACCAGTAAACTAAGCAAACAAGAGCCCTGACTGTTTTGTTTATCGATTTTGTTTTTCTTATTCATTTTACGCTATCTCGTTTTACTTCATCTAGGCTCATAAACACGAAGAGACGATGATATTTTTTAAGTCAAGATGACATAAGAACTCTTAACATCGCTTAAGGGAACGCTGTTTGTCTCTTGCAAAAGCAGCCCATGGAAAGGAAACGTTTGATGTGTGTTTGAAGAAGAGCAAATTATATGTTGTTGAAAACCGATTATTTCTGAAGACAAGATCCTGCTCACTCCACTTTCATGACACAAGAGGGCAACATCGATTTGGTTGGCGGTGGTGTTATGGCGTGGTGTTTATGGCGGTGGTGTTTAAGGCGGTGGTGTTAGGGCGGTGGTGTTTAGGGCGGTGGTGTTTAGGGCGTGGTGTTTAAGGCGGTGGTGTTTAGGGCGGTAGTGTTTAAGGCGGTGGTGTTTAGGGCCGTGGTGTTTAGGGCGGTGGTGTTTATGTTGGTGGTGTTTATGTTGGTGGTTTTAGGGCGGTGGTGTTTAGGGTGGTGGTGTTTAGGGCGGTGGTGTTGGGGTTAGTATCGGTCTGAGGTGTCTTGTTGCTACGGCTGTTGCTGCAATTGCTGAAGATTCTGTTGTCATTGTTCATTCGTTCGTCCGTTCGTTCGTTCGATCGATTGTCCGTTCGTTTCTTGCTTTCTTCATTTGCTTGACTTAGAAAATGAAATCTGAATCAAAGTGACTGCCAGCGTTCAAGCAAATTCGAATCAGAAAAACCACAACCATAGAAGTAGAACGCGTGGTTGATACAACAAAACAAGATAGAACCACATTTCCGGCCAACTCACCTTTGTCAAGATGCTGCCATTTTCTCCTGCTGAATGCCGGTTTGGGAAATTGTCCACTGTGTTTTTGTGCTACATGTAAGTGTTGTAAATTTATTCTTTGTTGTCTTTTGCTCAAGCTTGACAAAGGCCAGCTGTCCAGAAATTATCGCTTGTCTTGTTTTGCTATAGCATGTACTAGTTCTAATTCTATTTTGTGTTGTTCTGAGTCGTGTTTGGTTGTTTGTTTGCTACAACTGAACATTCTGTCGAGTATCTGGACTGGCGGTATGCATCTGTGCCTATACTAGAGGATTACACGAGCGGTTAGGATTATCTGAACTGTCCAGTTCGCTTACCATACTCTGCCTACAGACGATTTTGCCTGCGATCTCGGAGGGTGATATCTGCTATATTAAGAGCTTACCACAGTTAAAATGATATCTGCAGTAATAGCCAACATACTTTAAACCATAACGCTTTGCCGCAGCTCTGGTTAAGTGACTGTGACTGTAAATTGGCAGAACATCGATTGTGGGATCAACAAGAAGTTTGGTACTGCGATGTAGTCATTAGGTTTCGCCCTTTAATTCATATTGTACTTTGGTACCCAGTGACCTAACTTCCGTGAAGATCTCTTCATATGTCTAAAAGGCACTGTCCGCCTGGTCAAGCAACTCTCCCCAGACACTTAAACATATTACAACATAAGGAAAGGAAGATAACGTCAACTGGTTCACGCAAGTAATTTCAGATTAAATTTTCCATCAGTACCTATTGTGGTAAATTGCTTTTCTTTAGCGCTATTCTCTAAACTCAGTTGGACTGACCGTTACGCATGATTAGACTTAAGGTGGAGCAGGGAGAACCCCAACTGTTAAACCAACTGGTCACGTTCTACTTTCTTTTTTCTTCTTTTATTGTTGTTTAAAGCCCAGCCGACTGCGCAGAGCCATATCAGGGCTATAACCGCTTCAAAACACAAAACTTCAACAAGAAAAAAAAAAGAAAATTAAGTACACACATCAATGCATTCGTGCACATAATCTAAGGACATGCCCCCGGCGTAGGACCATTCCGTCCGATTTATCGCACAGGGGAGATTTAAAACACACATCTGAATACAAATATAAGCATACATAAGGACACCAAAACATATATAAAAACAGGCATAAATTACCTAAAATTGCTTCCGCATATCTCACCTCCTTAGAGCCAAAAATGCACTTAATACATGTACCCAATCATCAATCCGAAGTAAAAGCACGTAAGACTTTATCGAAAAAGTACAGGTGAATGGACCATTAAGGCAGAAAATAAGTAGAAATGACGGAAAGCAAGGCAACAAGGCAGAAACAAAGAGAGTGACAGAAAAGAGGAAATTTCTAGCTCAGAATTTCCAGAAGGTAGGGATACTATTTATATTGAAAGAGCCCCTGGCAACCCAACAGGGGCACGTTCTACTTTGTTGTTGCACAGCCTGCATCTTTGGTGGTAGTGCATGGGTGTTTTCATGTTTCCATAAGCCAGCCACTGGTATAACTTACAGAATCGTAAGTTTGCATACTTGATATTCTATGTGCGTACATACACGAAGGGGGTTTAGGCACTGGCAGGCCTGCAAACATGTCGTCTTGTGAAAAATGTCCACCAGGTGAAGATATCTAAGCGGATTGAACCCATGACCTTCCCACTGGAATCCTGACATTTACCCACGTGATTACCGCGCCCTAAAGGAAACTGGAAAGAAAAAATCTCAATCCTTGTATGAAATTCAAAACATGAACCATAGAAGGAATCAGAATGTCTCATTTTTCCTCCTATCTCCTAAGCACACGTACATGCACGCAAGCAAGCGCGCGCACACACACACATACACACACATACATAAACACACGCACACACATACATACGTATGCACCCACGCGCACGCATAAACACACATACACACACACACGTACATATATATATATATAAATATATATATACACGTACACACATTTGCATACACATAAGCACGCACACACGCATGTACGTGCACACACACGCACACATACATTCAGTCAATTCAAACGACGTTTAAATATCATCAAAATACCCCATTCCACTACAGAGACTACATATACTGCCCTGCTGGTGGTGATAGCGACATGGTGGACAGTGAGGTGGGCAAGCTAATGTTTAAGCCCTGAATACGTCAGCAAATACCACACCCATTTCCATGTGCACTAGACAGGCTACAAATAGTCAGATGTGCACTAGACAGGCTACAAATAGTCAGATGTGCACTAGACAGGCTACCACTAATCAGATGTGCACTAGACAGCCTACAACTAATCAGATGTGCACTAGACAGGCTACAAATAGTCAGATGTGCACTAGACAGCCTACAACTAATCAGATGTGCACTAGACAGCCTACAACTAATCAGATGTGCACTAGACAGCCTACAACTAATCAGATGTGCACTAGACAGCCTACAACTAATCAGATGTGCACTAGACAGGCTACAAATAGTCAGATGTGCACTAGACAGCCTACAACTAATCAGATGTGCACTAGACAGGCTACAAATAGTCAGATGTGCACTAGACAGCCTACAACTAATCAGATGTGCACTAGACAGGCTACAAATAGTCAGATGTGCACTAGACAGCCTACAACTAATCAGATGTGCACTAGACAGCCTACAACTAATCAGATGTGCACTAGACAGTCTACAACTAATCAGATGTGCACTAGACAGCCTACAACTAATCAGATGTGCACTAGATAGCCTACAACTAATCAGATGTGCACTAGACAGGCTACAACTAATCAGATGTGCACTAGATAGCCTACAACTAATCAGATGTGCACTAGACAGCCTACAACTAATCAGATGTGCACTAGATAGCCTACAACTAATCAGATGTGCACTAGACAGCCTACAACTAATCAGATGTGCACTAGACAGCCTACAACTAATCAGATGTGCACTAGACAGCCTACAACTAGTCAGATGTGCACTAGACAGGCTACAACTAATCAGATGTGCACTAGACAGCCTACAACTAATCAGATGTGCACTAGACAGCCTACAACTAATCAGATGTGCACTAGACAGCCTACAACTAATCAGATGTGCACTAGACAGCCTACAACTAATCAGATGTGCACTAGACAGCCTACAACTAATCAGATGTGCACTAGACAGCCTACAACTAATCAGATGTTATACCAAACAGACTAGCAAGTAGTCAGATGTTACCCAGACAGACTAGCAAGTAGTCAGATGTTACACCAGACAGACTAGCAAGTAGTCAGATTTTACACCAGACAAACTAGCAAGTAGTCAGATGTTACACCAGACAGACTAGCAAGTAGTCAGATGTTACACCAGACAGACTAGCAAGTAGTCAGATGTTACACCAGACAGACTAGCAAGTAGTCAGATTTTACACCAGACAGACTAGCAAGTAGTCAGATGTTACACCAGACAGACTAGCAAGTAGTCAGATGTTACACCAGACAGACTAGCAAGTAGTCAGATGTTACACCAGACAGACTAGCAAGTAGTCAGATGTTACACCAGACAGACTAGCAAGTAGTCAGATGTTACACCAGACAGACTAGCAAGTAGTCAGATGTTACACCAGACAAACTAGCAAGTAGTCAGATGTTACACCAGACAGACTAGCAAGTAGTCAGATGTTACACCAGACAGACTAGCAAGTAGTCAGATGTTACACCAGACAGACTAGCAAGTAGTCAGATTTTACACCAGACAAACTAGCAAGTAGTCAGATGTTACACCAGACAGACTAGCAAGTAGTCAGATGTTACACCAGACAGACTAGCAAGTAGTCAGATGTTACACCAGACAGACTAGCAAGTGGTCAGATGTTACACCAGACAGACTAGCAAGTAGTCAGATGTTACACCAGACAGACTAGCAAGTAGTCAGATTTTACACCAGACAGACTAGCAAGTAGTCAGATGTTACACCAGACAGACTAGCAAGTAGTCAGATGTTACACCAGACAGACTAGCAAGTAGTCAGATGTTACACCAGACAGACTAGCAAGTAGTCAGATGTTACACCAGACAGACTAGCAAGTAGTCAGATGTTACACCAGACAGACTAGCAAGTAGTCAGATGTTACACCAGACAAACTAGCAAGTAGTCAGATGTTACACCAGACAGACTAGCAAGTAGTCAGATGTTACACCAGACAGACTAGCAAGTAGTCAGATGTTACACCAGACAGACTAGCAAGTAGTCAGATTTTACACCAGACAAACTAGCAAGTAGTCAGATGTTACACCAGACAGACTAGCAAGTAGTCAGATGTTACACCAGACAGACTAGCAAGTAGTCAGATGTTACACCAGACAGACTAGCAAGTAGTCAGATGATGTGTAGACTGATATCACGTCCAGCCAGCCCCTCATATCAGGAGAAAAGTTTGTACCCTGTGTCAGTAGGGGCAATGAGGATTTGCCTTTAGTGAGGAATAACAACAAAATTATTGTCCCCCGACTCCCCACCTCTCCCTACAGCAATCAATATCGAATCTTCGATCGGTTTCACAGATAAGATATACACTTACAATGTCTTCACAGCCGCTGTGCGGGCAGTGATCTAGAGACCCAGAGACAGGGCAATCTCTATGACGGATGGGGGAAGGGACTAAACTAGAATTAAACGTGGGAACAAGTCGGCACCCAGTGTTCAAAGGCCTGCCGCCATCTCCAGACTGGACAGGATCAGTGTGAAGGAATGGGGCCCCTCACGATTGGGAATGGCCAATTTCTGATTTCTGTTTATTTGCTCCTTTTTCCCGTCCTCCGAGATGGTGCCCACACCTTTGAGACGTTGACTATTGGGTTGATAACGCCTTCTAGGTTGAAAGCGCTGTCTTTTAAGTCCTTTGTGACTGCTTACAAAACGACTATGCTTTTGGAGTATAAACATACTGTAGGTATAAATGTCAGCTCACTCTGATGCACGCATTTATATAACAAATATCGAGTATATTTATCATAACAAGTCGGGACTATGTTTGAGGTATTGCGTTTAATATGAACATTTTATTAGAAGCGACAGCAAGAATAGTAACATGGAAAGTTAAGAACAATACACCGGAAGAAGGAACCCGAAAAACACGAAAAAAGAATCAGAACGCATATTTGATACAAGACAAAACAGGCGCAAATTTTCGGCCAACTGGCCTTTGTCACGTGTGAATGTAATATCACAAACAAACACCAAATACAAAAATTGGAGAAAAAGACTGAAACTTCCCTGCTGCTTCGCGTCCAGTGGAGAAAAGAACTAAATGAAATCATAATGTGTTTGTGACTAATGGTAAGAAATGGGGAGAGGGGAGGCACATATTATGTCAGAGGGGAAGTGACATGAATTCTGCAATCTGAAAAGTGGTTATGCCATATTAGTATTGTTTTATCCTGAAGAGGGTCCAGGGCTATAACTATGAAAACTATGATGCACTAGCTAAGAGTAATTTTTGGAATGTAAAGTATCTTACTATTAAACAATGCATACATATACATATACACACAAATTCATACCTACTTATACACATATTATTATATACATATACACATGTATACATATACACATGTATACATATATGTATGTATATATATATATGCATACATATGCATATATTTACACACATGCATACACATGGATTCACATAAGTCCCCACATAAATATAAAAATAAGGGAAAATATGAGCGTAGGATCGACTGAATGGAAAAATATGTAATCAAGAGGTAAGGCTGATGTAAATGGGTCATGCCTAGTGCAACGAATCCAGTCTGACCTTGGAACATCCTAAACCAACAGACAGGGGATTGAAGGGAAAACCGGAGTACCCAGAGAAAAAAACCCTCAGTCATACGCGGCTGGGCCTGTCTCGTAAAACAAGAATGATGGTGGATGAACATAGAAGGTAAAGGGAAAAAGATACAGAAGGAAATCAGGAATAAGTACAAAGATGCTAAGGAACCTTGGCTGAAAACAAAGTGCAAATAAATAAAAACTGACACAAAACAGACCGTAAGTTTATGTACAGAAATATTGAAGAACTTGCCCACAGGAAAGAGACATACATATCAACCGATTGCCTAAAATCAACAGACGGTACGATTATTATTGAAAAAGGCAAAATATTAGACAAATGGGGAGAATACATCGAAGACCTTTTTGACAGTGACAGAAAGAGGAAGACATCTTTAGAAAGAACTATGAAGGACCGCCAATAATGAACGATGACGTTAGAGCAGTGATGAAAACAATGAAACATGGAAAAGCCTCAGGACCAGACAATGTTATTAGATAAATGATTGAATCTCTAGATGAAAACAATGAAACATGGAAAAGCCTCAGGACCAGACAATGTTATTAGATAAATGATTGAATCTCTAGATGAATTGATATTTAGCAAGTAACAGTCCTCTTAAATGAAATTTATGACACCAGAGATATGTCAAAATCAGTTATCATTGTACCTCTAAAGAAAGCAGGGGCTATATAATGTGAACCCTGTCGTGCAATCAGTTTGATGAGTCATGTAACATTCTGTTAAGAATAATCATGGTGAAGACAAGGAATAGAATCGAACCAGAAATAGCAGAAGAACGATGTGGAATTTGTTGAAGGGAAATGAACTATTGGTGCCGTATATATCCCCAGGAACTCGATTTGTTGGAGGGAGAGAAACTGTTAAAGCTATATATATCTCTAAGAGCTCTCATAGAATGATCAGCTTAGTTAAGTAAGGATTTATATTTTGTTTGTTGATTACATCAAGTTGTTTGGTAAGGTAAAACACGAAAAATTGAGCAGCCAGCTGGAAAAGCTTAATACAAAAAGAAAAGATCTAAGAATGATAAGGAATATGTAGTGGGAACAAACAGCTGCAGTGACAGTAGAAAATGACAGCTCTTCTCAAAATACCAAAAGAGAGTTAGACAAGGATGTATTCGCTCACTACATTTTTGTTTTTACTTTATAACGAAATCATCACGAGAAACCTAGAAGAATGTCCTGGGATAAAAGTTGGAGAAAAAATGCTTAACAATCTTCCTTGTGCAGATGAGACCGTTCTAATTGCAGAAATGAAAAAGACCTACAAAATCTTGTGAATATAATGGAAATAGAAAGTAAAAATATAGGGCTGGAGCTAAACAGTAAGAAGACTAAATTCATGGTAATCAATAAAAACAGGAAAGCTGGAGGGAAAAGTGCACCAGGTAGATCAAGGTAGAAAATATTAGACAGTTTTGCGGCTTGGATGGGGACAAGAAGGTGGGAGATATACTTGCAGCGACAAAAGATAGATTTGTATGGAGGGCCATGATCACCAGCGCCATGTGGCAGGGCACATGATGATAACGATTATGATGATGCTGGTGCTGATCATGACGACGACGACAATGATAATGATGACGACGACGACGACGATGATGATGATGATGATGATGATGATGATGATGATGATGATGAAAGCAACAGTATACTGTCTGTGTCATTTTTGCCATCAGCCAGCGGAGAATGTCAGTGCAGCTCCATGGATATCGCTACACATTGGTTGTGGCTTGACTTAACATATAGGTTTTGTATACATGGCAAAATGGATAAAACGTTATTGAAAATTCTTTTTTATTCTTCAGATGCATGCTGTCATTTGCGTATGGTCATGTGTATGTGTGTGTGTGTGTGTGTGTGTGTGTGTGTGTGTGTGTGTGTGTGTGTGTGTGTGAGCGTGTATGTGCGCGCGTGTGGCCGCGTGTGTGTGGTTGTGCGTGTGTTTATCTTGCATCATACTCAGAACAGTCTGCTATTTTCAGATACATGATACACAACCTAACCCAGGTTCATTTTTATATAAACAAACTGCCACAGGTCATCTGGGTTATGAATATCAAACCGCCGTAAGACAGCCAACTAGAGCATAGTTTTCATTGTCCTCGGATCACGCAGATACAGTTCAATAGTGCCTGGTCTGATCCAGCTTTATCAAAAGTCTGTCATCTAGGATCCTAACCTGAGCCTTGATATGGCTCTAGTCGGCTTTGCTTTAAACAACAATGATAATAACAAAATGACGACAGCCGGTCTCCTAATTGTGGAGCAGTCTGACAATGACAGGTCACTCACACCAAAACGCCACAAAACAAGAAAGGGAAAAAGTGAGGTCGCCATTTTTTAATTGCAGATAATGTAAATGTTGTATGCCTCTTAGGATGATACATCCTGGTGTCAACTAAAACGGAACACACTCGACTTCCATGAAGTAAATGACGACCTTTCATTTTTGGATTGGTAAGGGGTTGAACCTATGTTCCTCTCGTTGTCATTTCATGGTGCCTAGCGCTATGGTGACTGGTAAACAGGATGGATTTCCTGAAGCTCTGAAGTTGTTATCAATATTATTCACTCACATTATTTCCATCATCGTGTTCATCAGAACTGCTTCATCACTGACATTACTAGTCTCGTGAGATCCATGCAGAGATTAAACTTGCCGCTCTTGACCTCTTGTCATCTGATGAAGTGGGCCATTCCCTGTGGATACCCACACTGAATCGAGTTTCATTGTTTGTTTCTCAACCCTTCTTCCGTGCACAGGCGTATGAAAGGAAAGGTTTTGTGTGGTGTGCCACGAAGCTCAATCCTTGGTCCTATCTATTTTGTTTCCGCTAATGTAGCTTAATGACTTAACCTTTGACATAACGCCATGCTCCATTCAGTGTCAACCCCTTGCTGATGAAACGACTCTCACCTCATCAGAAAAACATTTGTAAAATCCGAGAAGCATTACAGCCGAGTATAAAGCAAGTATCAGAATGATGTGATGCCAACTATGTGCCAGTCAATCTTATTCACTGGAAATAGCAAGCAACATCTCAAAACATAATATTCAAAACTATATCTTCAATCATCTTTACGGGGTTTTAAACCATAGAAATACTTTTTAAACATCCTGTGGTTGATGTGAGGATAGATGGAAAACGTACATGGGAAGCCCATGTTGATCATCTTAGTAAAATTCTGTCTAAAATTAGTTCTTAGTTTTTAGAAGCTTTCATACTATACTAGGCCGTAGGCAAAATAAGTAAATACATAAAAACAAACCAATGTACCTGGCAAATAGCCATGTCTTAACAGCCCTATAACAACAAATTATAACGTCTGGTGCATGGGATGTCCAAGCCATACAGGACAAAAA
This sequence comes from Monoplex corrugatus, assembly GCA_030674185.1. NCBI lineage: Eukaryota > Metazoa > Mollusca > Gastropoda > Littorinimorpha > Ranellidae > Monoplex > Monoplex corrugatus. The sequence goes on along the minus strand of JAPXFY010000013.1, from coordinate 78,203,448 downwards.
CGATAGATCACAATGGCATACAGTTTTCATTGCCAGAACTGACGATTGCTGTGATATTGAAGTAGCTACTAGAGTGAGACCAAAGGTGTAGTCAACACCCAGCTGGATGAAACTGGAAGAGGTTACACCTACAGCATTGAAAAGCTAAAAAATAATGAAAGAACTTCTTGTTGGATTCGCTGTAAGCACAGAACTCGCCAGGACGTTGAAAAGCTTACATCGTGGTACCAACGATTGTCTGATGACCTTACGTCTTCAGCTCAGAAAAAAAAGATTGCTTAGTTACAATTGGCAGTGCTTGTGCCCCGACGATGATAAATCCCGGTGGTATCAAGGAAGCCTTCAACCATCTCATTGCCAAAGTCATCCACAACAATATGATTATCATTCTTGGAGACTTCAATGCTCATATGGAGGCAAATTTCCCCACTTGACCAAACGTCCTTGGACACTGCGGGACTGGAAAGTACAACTCCAATGGACTGATGTTGCTGCCACTGTGTACTCAACATGACCTCACCATCACCAACACACTTTTCCAACAACATGTGGATGTATTCACGCTCCAGGCAGTGGCACATGTTTTGTTGTATCATAATGAGACAGACAGGCAGAAGAGACGTGCATATCACGAGCTGAATGAGAAGAGATGACTGTTGGTCTGATCACCGACTTCTACGCAGCAAGGTGAATATCCTGAAGCTGGAAAAACCAATGCAGCCAGAGTCAGACCTCTCCAAAAGTGGAATATCGCCCATCTGCAAAATAGCAAAAGCATCCTTCAAGAGAAACTTCAGTAAAAATTATCCGACATACTACTTGTAGAAGAGAATATAGAGTCAGAAAGAAAATCATTTAAAGTAACCATCTATAGCACTGAGGCTGATACACTGGATCTTGTGAAACGTGAACACAGGGACTAGTTTGATGAAAGTGATGGGGAACCAGCAAGCTCACTGACCAACTTCACACTACTCACAAGGAATACCTCGGCAACAAGACCTGTGAGAACAGGAAACAAAAATACCAGCGAAGTGTGGCAGATGAAACTGATGGTGAGACACGAAGGCTGCAAAATGTCTTGTTGCATTGCAGCTGTCAATGATATGAAGTCATTGCGTGGTGGCCTACGCGCACTCTTCTCCGTCTGCTTTGCAGCATGCTGATTGGTGCGTCAAGACTGTGACAGGGATGTAAACAACACATTCCGCTGAGATCCAAAACTCCTCAGCCTACAGAGCCTACGAACCAAAACCAAAGTGCTCAAAGCCTCCTGATGGATTTTTTTTTTGCAAATGACCGTGCACTGATTGCACACTCGCACGAAGACATCCAGTGCATCACTGACAAATTGCTGCAACCTGCAAACGCTTTGGCCTTGCAATGCAATTAGCCTCAGCAAGACAGAGGCTGTGTTTCAGTGGACATCATCTTAGGCTTCTGGTGCTTCGCAACCTCCGATTATCATCAACAACCAGGAATCAAGATTACAGACAAAATCTGCTACTTGGGCAGTGATGAATCATGTGCCGGACATTTCCAAGGCTACTTCTGCCCTGGGGAGGTTGACCAAGAGTTTATGGCAAGATCATGGCATCAGATGGCCCCCAAAATAACTTCTTGAGTGCCATGTTATCCTGCTGCCAGACCTAGCCTTCGTACCGATGGCACATTCAACAGCTGGAACAGTTCCAGCAAAGATGTCTGCCCACGATCTGCAGCATCACGTGGCGAGATAGAGTTTGAACACGATACCTTGTCCATATGGATGAAAACGGCATTCAGAAGATGTGTCTGAACGGGAATTGAAGCAAGCATATCCTGAGGACAGAACAGCAGTAAAGCGAATGGAGGCCAACCTCATGAGTGTGGCGTCAACATCACCAAGCTGGAAGGCACTGACTGCAACAGAGCAAGCTGGCCACGACATGTATTGCAGGGCACAATCACATTGGAACAGCGCGGAACAGCTACTATTCAACGGAAGAGGTTCTGGCAGAAACAGAACCCAGTGTGGCAGGCTTCCTTTCCATACAGCACGTTCGTGTTCGTTCTTTGATTTAACGTCTTTTCACTATAAGTGATATTAGACGGTCCATACAGCACCTGTTAAAGAACGTGTACCTCCAAGATCGGTCTTGTACCCACATGCAGACCATAGCAGACGATAAAGGACCAGTCTGCTGGCTAGTCATCCATTAGATAGACAGGACAGTCCATCATCTTCATCGGTTATCTTTACATGGTATAAACAAAGAACGAGTTTCTGAACACCATGCGCTTGGTGTGTGGATAGATGAAACATTAAATGCGACGCCCGTGTTGATCGTTTTGGTAAATTTCCTTCTAAGAAATTACTTCTTTTTTAAGAAGCTTTCATACTGTATCAACTCACAGATGAAACAGGTAAATACATAAATAAAACTTAAACGTCAAAGATATTTTTCAATGCCAACAACAAATCTCATGATATGGGAGGGTTGCAGCAAATTCTAATGAAAAACATCCCTACACAGAAGAGCAGGACAACATGTAGTAACTATAAGCTCACCAACCACAAAACAAAACTAAAATAGCGGAAACATCATCACTCAAAACCAGCTTAAGTTAAACAAAATTACGTACACGAATCTACAAAACTGTGCACAGGTCCGTCTTAAAATACCTGACAAATATATTTACTCTGAGTGAAACAGTACACAAATTCAAGGAACAATCTTCATCTCCTGTACTCTGGAACATATGCCTGGAATACCTTACCCATCAATGCATGTGGGTGACTAGCTACAAATGAAAGCTTCATAAATATTTCTTTGAAACAACATAGAAAGTATTCCAGTTAAAACCGCTCTTCTGAACACGTTGTACTAAGGAAACTTCTCATTAGTGTCATTACGGCACACAAGTTTCTTTTATCGTAGTTCTATGCTGTTAACTCTGTAATAAAACACTAAATCTCTCTCTGTCTCTCTCTCTCTCTCTTTCTCTCTCTCTTCTCCCCCCCCCCTCTGTCTGTCTTTCTTTTCTCTTTTTATCACTCTCCTTATCTCTCTTTTTCCTAGTGTCTCCTCCTCTCTCGCCTCCCCTTCCCGTTCAGTTTCTGTTTATCGACCTCTGTCTCCCTTTCTCCCTTGTGACCACTCCCAAAACTCACAACCTGTCTGGATTATCGTGTTCACATTTGCTTGTCCCCATCTAGGCAAAGATATGCATATGTATTTGTAGACTGATACACACGCCTGTCTGTATACTTAAGTTTGTGTCCCGCATTATTATAGCCAGCCATGTCATAAATTACCACTTCGCCCTTCGTTTGATTCTTTGTTTAATTACTTGCTTGTCCTTCTTTTTTTTTTCCTTATTTAAATATTTTAACGGTTTTATAATGTATTTCATTTCGTATATCACATTTACCCTTTGCCATTCCTGTTTTTTGTATTTCTCATTGTGTCTTGTCAAAAGGCAATTCAAACAAATTTGAAAGAAATAATCGTGGAGAATTTGTGTGTGTGTGTGTGGTGGGTGTGTGTGTGTGTGTGGGGGGGGGGTGACTTCCTTAATATGTGGATACTGGGTGCCTGTGTTAGCGTATTGGTAGCAGTCTACCATATGCGAATATTTCTCACAGGTTCAGCTTGTAAGGTCTGCACACGAGTCTGTCTGTTAGCAAGGTCAAACGAGCACAGTATCAAGGTATGAGTCTACAATTTTCCTTGTTTGCAGCAGAAAAATAAAGAGTACTAGCTCGCAATGACAAGACCTATGTTAACAATAACTTGATGTACTCAGAAATTCAGAAGCCGAATGAAGCGAGATATTATTGTCGGGGGTAAACTCAGTGACACATAGAAATTTTTTACAGTAAACTAGTATACATGTATTTAACAGATCGCTATCATTTACAATAACAAACGAGCGAACATTTGCCACTTATTTCTTTTCACACCCCCTCCCCCCCATTTTTTTTTTAAAGTGTCTACAGAATATTTGTTCCTGGGTGTGAGTTGATTCGGTGCGTTTCTAATCTGATGGTGGAAATTTGAACATATCGCTGAAAATGAAAATGAAACTTGCTGCAGACAGGCGTGACGTCCCTGGAGTAATTTCTGGAAATGGTTCGTTGTGCAACTTTTACGATAACCGTTGTCCAAGTTCAGCTTGAGAAATGGAGAGCCATGAATTATTGAGGCCACAAAGATAACCAGTCTGTTCTGAACGTGTGTGTAATTACGTATACTTTTGCCATGCATCTGTGCGTGCGTGCGTGCGAGCGAGCGTGTGTGCATGCGCGCGCGCGCGCTCAGGAAACTCTTGTATTGTCCATGCGGCTTCCAGTCCACCAAGCTGTGATGGGTGTGTGACTGATTTCAAAATAAAGAAAAGATAAAGCAACGACGATAAGAACGAGGACACCACCCTCAAATACTAGCCTTGAGAAAAGTATAGACTCTACCACCTCACTTTCTTAGGACATCGGGGTTATCAGACAGCCTGTACTTTTGTTTGTCTCAAAGGGCAATGGTACAAGTGGTTATTTGTCCGCATGGCACAAGTCTGGACTTAGTGATACGCACAGCACGCTCATGGTGCAGGTTTCCACGACACTGGTGTAAACCAAGCGAAATGCTAGCATTAGTACAGTTTGTAATCAAAGGTGTGTGTGTTTCTTGCTGTGCAAAATGGGTTTACCGTGTGAAGTCCGGGCTGTTTTCTGCATGAAAAGCGCATCAACACTATACCACCTACTTCTTTTTTGTCCCTTTTGTCATTGCCATACTGGACGACTTGCAGGGTGGCTGAGGACAGAGAGGGTGGAAGATGTGCTTGCGGCAGCAAGGGATATATACATATGGAGGGCCATGATCGCCAAAGCCATGCGGCAGGGCACTAGATGATGATGATGATTTGTTTATCCGCGCGAGTCTTCTATGTGAGGTCGCACGAGGCCTTGATATTACTATTTCATCCGATAAGCTCGCGCCCAGACAGTACCTCAAATTCTAATGGGGGGCCGAGAAACATTCCTGTCGAATGTCTGAACTGAAGTCGGTACTGTTGACGTGGCAGACAGATCATCGTAACGACGAACCATTTTGCTGTATATTTGAATACATGTGTAATTGTAAGTGGGATTATTTGTAGATTGGTTTGAAGCAGCCTGTGTACTTGTACCTATTTTCAAGCATTTGAATGCAATGTTAAGATTTTTTTTTCATAAATGTCTAAAAATCATTTAAGTGCCTCAGTTGTTTCGGGTGTTTAAATAAAATCATACGACTGTGTATGTTTCTCGGTGCGTTGGGACAAAGTTTTCCTGTGTATGTAAATGCAAAGGGAATTCTCACCACCACTTCTACTATCTGCCACATGGTCAGTTTGTGCCTGGGGCAGTCCACTGTCTGTGGTCATTTTTTCCACCGTCTCTGCTAAATCTCCACCTCGCCATTTAAATGCTTAAAGTGTATCACGTTACCTCAATCAGGGCTGGGAGGGGAGGAGAGAGAGAGGAGTGACTGTAGGGCTGGGAGGGGAGGAGAAAGACAGAGAGGAGTGACAGTAGGGCTGGGAGGGGAGGAGAAAGACAGAGAGGAGTGACAGTAGGGCTGGGAGGGGAGGAGAAAGACAGAGAGGAGTGACAGTAGGGCTGGGAGGGAGGAGAAAGACAGAGAGGAGTGACAGTAGGGCTGGAGGGGAGGAGAAAGACAGAGAGGAGTGACAGTAGGGCTGGAGGGGAGGAGAAAGACAGAGAGGAGTGACTGTAGAGCTGGGAGGGGAGGAGAAAGACAGAGAGGAGTGACTGTAGAGCTGGGAGGGGAGGAGAAAGACAGAGAGGAGTGACTGTAGGGCTGGGAGGGGAGGAGAGAGAGGAGTGACAGTAGGGCTGGGAGGAGAGAGAGAGAGGAGTGACTGTAGGGCTGGGAGGAGAGAGAGAGAGGAGTGACAGTAGGGCTGGGAGGAGAGAGAGAGAGGAGTGACAGTAGGGCTGGGAGGAGAGAGAGAGAGGAGTGACAGTAGGGCTGGGAGGGGAGGAGAAAGACAGAGAGGAGTGACTGTAGGGCTGGGAGGAGAAAGACAGAGAGGAGTGACAGTAGGGCTGGGAGGGGAGGAGAGAGAGGAGTGACAGTAGGGCTGGGAGGAGAGAGAGAGAGGAGGTGACAGTAGGGCTGGGAGGGGAGGAGAGAGAGGAGTGACAGTAGGGCTCGGAGGAGAGAGAGAGAGGAGTGACTGTAGGGCTGGGAGGAGAGAGAGAGAGGAGTGACAGTAGGGCTGGGAGGAGAGAGAGAGAGGAGTGACTGTAGGGCTGGGAGGGGAGGAGAGAGAGGAGTGAATGTAGAGCTGGGAGGGGAGGAGAGAGAGGAGTGACAGTAGGGCTGGGAGGGGAGGAGAGAGAGGAGTGACTGTAGAGCTGGGAGGGAGGAAGAGAGAAGTGACTGTAGAGCTGGAGGTGAGGAGAGAGAGGAGTGACAGTAGGGCTGGGAGGGGAGGAGAGAGAGGAGTGACAGTAGGGCTGGTAGGGGAGGACAGAGAGAGGAGTGACAGTAGGGCTGGAGGGAGGACAGAGAGAGGAGTGACTGTAGAGCTGGTAGGGAGGAGAGAAGAGAGTGACAGTAGGGCTGGGAGGGGAGGAGAGAGAGGAGTGACAGTAGGGCTGGGAGGGGAGGAGAAGAGGAGTGACAGTAGGGCTGGGAGGGAAGACGAGAGAGGAGTGACTGTAGAGCTGGAGGGGAGGAGAGAGAGGATGACAGTAGGCTGGGAGGGGAGGAGAGAGAGAGTGACAGTAGGCTGGGAGGGGAGGCGAGAGGGAGTGACAGTAGGGCTGGGAGGGGAGGACAGAGAGAGGAGTGACAGTAGGGCTGAGGGGGACAGAGAGGAGTGACAGGGCTGGGAGGGGGAGAGAGAGGAGTGACGTAGGGCTGGGAGGGAGGAGAGAGAGGAGTGACTGTAGGCTGGGAGGGGAGGGAGAGAGGAGTGACAGTAGGGCTGGGAGGGAAGGAAGAGAGAGGAGTGACATAGAGCTGGGAGGGGAGGAGAGAGAGGAGTGACTGTAGAGCTGGGAGGGAGGGGAGAGAGGAGTGACAGTAGGCTGGGAGGGGAGGAGAGAGAGGAGTGACGTAGGGCTGGGATGGGTGGAGAGAGAGGAGTGACAGTAGAGCTGGGAGGTAGGGAGAGAGAGTGACAGTAGGGCTGGGAGGGAAGGAAGAGAGAGGAGTGACAGTAGGCTGGAGGGGAGGACAGAGAGAGGAGTGACATAGGGCTGGAGGGGAGGGGAGAGAGAGAGGAGTGACATTAAGCTGGGAGGGAGGACAGAGAGAGGAGTGACGTAGAGCTGGAGGGAGGGAGAGAGACAGGAGTGACATAAGCTGGAGGGAGAGAGAGAGGGTGACAGTAGGCTGGGAGGGTAGGAGAGAGATGAGTGACAGTAGGGCTGGGAGGGGAGGAGAGAGAGGAGTGACAGTAGAGCTGGAGTGGAGGGAGGAAAGAGAGGAGTGACGTAGAGCTGGGAGGGGAGGGAGAGAGAGAGGAGTGACTAGATAGGTGGGAGGGAGGAGAGAAGAGGAGTGACAGTAGAGCTGGGAGGGGAGGAGAGAGAGAGAGGAGTGACAGTAGGGCTGGAGGGGAGGAGAAAGACAGAGAGGAGTGACTGTAGAGCTGGGAGGGGAGGAGAGAGAGAGAGGAGTGACAGTAGGGCTGGGAGGGGAGAGAGAGAGGAGTGATGTAGAGCTGGGAGGGGAGGGAGAGTGAGAGGAGTGACAGTAGAGCTTGGAGGGGAGGAGAGAGAGAGAGGAGTGACAGTAGGGCTGGGAGGGGAGAGAAAGACAAGAAAGTGACTGTAGAGCTGGGAGGGGAGGAGAGAGAGAGAAGAGTGACAGTAGGGCTGGGAGGGGAGGAGAAAGACAGAGAGGAGTGACAGTAGGGCTAGGGAGGGGAGAGAGGAGAGAGGAGTGACGTAGGCTGGGAGGGGAGGAGAAAGACAGAGAGGAGTGATGTAGAGCTGGGAGGGGAGAGAGAGAGGAGTGACGTAGGCTGGAGGATGAAGACAGAGAGGTGACGTAGGGGGAGGAGGAGAGAAAGGAGTGACAGTAGGGCTGGGAGGGGAGGAGAGAGAGGAGTGACGTAGGGCTGGGAGGGGAGGAGAAAGCAGAGAGGAGTGCGTAGGGCTGGGAGGGGAGAGAAAGAAGAGGAGTGACTGTAGGCTGGGGGAGAAGACAGAGAGGTGATAACTGGGGAGGAGAGAGAGGAGTGACTGTAGAGCTGGGAGGGGAGGAGAGACAGAGAGGAGTGACTGTAGGGCTGGAGGGGAGGAGAAAGACAGAGAGGAGTGACTGTAGGCTGGGAGGGGAGGAGAAGACAGAGAGGAGTGACTGTAGGGCTGGGAGGAGGAGAAAGGCAGAGAGAGTGATGTAGAGCTGGAGGGAGAGAGAAGAGGAATGACGTAGAGTGGGAGGGGAGAGAAGACAGAGAGGAGTGACAGTAGAGCTGGGAGGGGAGGAGAAAGACAGAGAGGAGTGACAGTAGGGCTGGGAGGGGAGGAGAGAGAGAGAGGAGTGACTGTAGAGCTGGGAGAGGAGGAGAAAGACAGAGAGGAGTGACTGTAGATCTGGGAGGGGAGGAGAAATACAGAGAGGAGTGACTGTAGAGCTGGGAGGGGAGGAGAAAGACAGAGAGGAGTGACTGTAGAGCTGGGAGGGGAGGACAGAGAGAGGAGTGACAGTAGGGCTGGGAGGGGAGAAGAAAGACAGAGAGGAGTGACAGTAGGGCTGGGAGGGGAGGGGAGAGAGAGAGAGGAGTGACTGTAGGGCTGGGAGGAGAGGAGAGAGAGAGGAGTGACTGTAGAGCTGGGAGGGGAGGGGAGAGAGAGAGGGAGTGACTATAGAGCTGGGAGGGGAGGATAGAGAGAGGAGTGACTGTAGGGCTGGGAGGGGAGGAGAAAGACAGAGAGGAGTGACAGTAGGGCTGGTAGAGGAGGAGAGAGAGGAGTGACTGTAGGGCTGGGAGGGGAGGAGAAAGACAGAGAGGAGTGACAGTAGAGCTGGGAGGGGAGGAGAAAGACAGAGAGGAGTGACTGTAGGGCTGGGAGGGGAGGAGAGAGAGAGGACTGACTGTAGGGCTGGGAGGGGAAGAGAAAGACAGAGAGGAGTGACAGTAGGGTTGGGAGGGGAGGAGAAAGACAGAGAGGAGTGACAGTAGGGCTGGAAGATTGTACAGTAGAAAACTAGAAAGAGTTCCATTTTGAAAAATAGAAAAGACAGCTAAGCCATATGGACATTCGGTTTCTAATTTTGGCTGCCATTGGTTAGAATTGTGTACGTAACTATGACTTTTGTGCAATAGTCCCAGTGCAAATATTGATTTTTTAGATCTTTTCAAGCACACTGTTGCTCGAGAACAAACAGCACTGCTGCCTGAGGCTGCCTATTTTCTTCACCATATACCTGCGATGATCTCGACATTTTCAATGCAAACATCTAAAGACTGCCAAGTGTAATTCACACGTCGGTCGGAAGACCTGTAAAGGGAAGCAACTCAATAAATGTGGTCTGGCTTGACAAATAATGGATACAGATGAGTGCTGGACTCAGAGTTTGCTAGTTCCAGTATACTCGGAAGACGGCTCTTAGTGATGCACTGCTGTTCCATTTCACCCGCAGTGACAATTATATAAAGGGTTAAGTTTCTCAAGAGCATCAAAACATACT
>JAPXFY010000013.1:78181250-78188750 GCA_030674185.1 Monoplex corrugatus | reverse complement strand
AGCCATTTAGACAGAGATCAAGTCTTGGCACAGTCTGCGTCTTTTGATCTCTCATCATCTGAATAAGTGAACTGTTCTCTAAGGTTGCTGTCACTGAAATAAGTTACCGTCCTTCATTTCTGTTGCCTGTTTCTTGCAAAATCATAGTATCATCCTGGAGAATTTGTTCCGAGGCGGAGAAAAGGTCAGCAGAGACAGGTAGAGAGAGAAGAAGAGAGAAAAAAAAGAAAGAAAGAGAGAGAGAGAGAGAGAGAGAGTGAGAGAGAGAGAGTGAGAGAGAGAGAGTAACATCTTCACACTAAGCGACTGATAACGCATTATTTTGATGTTTTCTAAATGTGTGGCATTGTCAGTTTTGTTTTATCGTGGATATGGAGGGCTTGAATGATTTGTTGCTGTATTTTGTGGAAGATGTGGTCTGTTGAGGTGTTTATGTTCATGTCTCACGACAGATTTGTTATCGTGTTTAAAGTAGATGTGAGAATGATGTACCTGTACTGTGTGTCCAGTGTATCCAAATCTCACAGATGATGTGGTTTCGGTCATTATTATCATCAGCAGCATGTGCCTTGCCGCATGGCTTAGGAGATCGTGGCTCTCCACACGAATCTATCTTTTGTCGATGCAAGGATATCTCCCACCCTTCCTTTCCTCATCCAATCCACAAATCCATCCAATATTTTCTCCATGGGTCTACGTGGTTCTCTTTTCCCCTCCAGCTCTCTGTTGTGACTAGGTGATCAGATTTCTCTTGCTTCATAAAAATTTCTATAAACGTTGCTTGTCTTACGAATCACTTTCATTAATGTTCTGTGTGCCTTACTATAACCACAGCCTTGCTCTATGCATACATTGTTGTCGGACATTCTATACATGCTGCCCTTCCGTCATTAACTTCCACTTCTCTCTCTCTGTCCCCCTCCACCCCTGCGAAGTTTTTTTTAACGCTTCCTTTAGTTTCTTTTTTTTTTCTTTGTCAGTATTTTTACAGTTCACTTATGTTTTAGTTTAAAGCTTCATGTCTTCATGCATACGTTGCAAGCATAGAGTGGCAAGGACTAGCTGTAAAACATGTCCAGTAGGACCCAGTGCTATTATCCTTGAGTAACAAAATGCTTTGAAGTTTGAAGTACTCTCGTCTGTCCGTCAGTTTCTCTATTCTCTCTCTCTCTCTCTTCTCTCTCTCTCTCTCTCTCTCTCTCTCTTCTCTCTCATCTCTCTCTCTCTCTCTCTCTCTCTCTCTCTCTCTCTCTTCTCTCCTCGTGCAATGCGGGGATGGGGTGAATTCAAGCTCACCTGGGCTCAACATGTACTTTAAGGCTGTGCTGGCAATTAGGAAACTTAATTGTAATTTTTTCATGCCAATCAAGTCTATAAACCTTGAGATGTGACATATAAGCATACCGCGCAAAAATGGGTTTGTTTGTGCCAGGTCTAGTGAAAATTCTTTCACGGTACGCCACCAGTGCCACAAGAAAAATACGGTGGTTCAAAGTTTATAACATGGCTGAATTAGTCACAATGACAATTTTACCCACCTTCCTTCTCATGTCAGGTGTCGAACCTAATCCCGGACCAAAGGTGACAACTCTTGACAACACTGGTGGAGGAAGTGCGTTGTTGTCTCGCTCACACCAGAGACCAGAAACCAACATCTCTGCTGCAATGGCCACATACGGACTAGCAGATATGCCAACACGTAATGAAAGAGAAGAGTGTCTGTCTCAGTTTCAGTTTCTCAAGATGACGTCTCTGCGTTCGCAAATAATTCCATAGCATTAATGTCACAGGTGCCATGTGCATGGTGATCATGGCATGAGCTGTAAGCCTGCACATAAACCCATGAACTGGCCAGGTCCTGAGGTCCTACCTAGCCTATGCTCTACATTGTTTATACTAGTGTTGTAGAAAGAAACTCTAGGGAGAGCTAGACAACAGAAGGTCTTCAGAGAAGTAACCCCCTTTAGACAAGTGTTTCGGCCCTGAATTCCTTACACTCTCGGGGGGCCGGGCCACATCCAGGTCATGACTCCTGGATGCCCTTCTGCTGTTGTCTATTTTTTTTTTTTCCCACGCCGGGGATCGAACCTGGGCGATTCTGCGCTTCAGAACTGCGGTACGCGGTTTTACCAATGTGCTAACGGGGCACACATCATCTGTAGGGAATTTAATCCTTATGAAGTTCACTTTTTTGGTTCCTCCTTGCCCAGATCCAGCTTGAGCTCCTTTCTGCTGCCTCTGCCATCGCTTTAAGGGCTCTAGTCCTCTTCTTCCCAGAAATGGCGAGTTGTTTCATGAGATCATAAGCGGAGGTGCCCACAAACCCTCTTGCCCCGACCTCTATGGCGAAGATTTTGACCCGCAGACCTGCTTTCTTCAGGGTGCTGGCAAGACCGGCGTATTTTTCGGTCTTGTAGATATGTGCTTCTTCCATTCTGCTTTCGTATGGCACAGTGAGTTCTATCAGAATCACTTGTTTCGAGGAGTCAGAGTGGAGAGCGATGTCTGGTCTCATGCCTGTCTTGCTGATGACATCTGGGTAATTTCTCCACTCTGGGAGGTCTGCTGTACACTCCCAGTCGACTGCTCCATCCAGAAGACCCTTTGGCAATGTGCTGGTTGTCATAGCCCTTTCGGGCCAGACCTGTTTCCCTCCTGCTTTGTAGAACGTTGTCATAGCAATTGGTGCGTTTGGGGTCATGGTTTTTTCGCTAACCACATCTGTGATCACTTTCAGAACTTGGTTGTGCCTCCATGTATACCTTCCTTGGGCTAGCGCTACTTTGCAAGAGCTTAGGACATGTTCCACTGTTTGTTTCTTCTGACAGAGCGGACATGCTGGGTCGTCTGCTTTCCCCCATTTCACTAAGTTTGCATTCGAGGGGAGCAGGTCATATACAGATCTGAGGAGGAAGCTTATCCTTAGAGGAGCCATGTGCCACATATCGTTCCAGCTGAGACTTCTTTGGAGTACACTGTCCCATGTTGTCCATTGCCCCTGTTGACCTTGCTGGACTGCCTTCTGCACTCTTTTGACATCTTCTTCTTCCTTCAACTCCTGTATGATCATGTCTCTTTTTTCCTTCCCTTTGGCTTTGGACCACCACTGCATTTTTGTTGCTCCCAGTCCCTGTCTGTTGGTTTGCGTGTGTCCAATTATTTCTTTGATGCTGAGGTTTCTCTTGGCATTGTTTACAGCCTCTTGGACTTTCCACTTTCTGCCAGTTCTCAGCTTTGGATGAACTGCTCTCACGATATTGTCCTCCGATTCCTCCAGCATGCTCAACAGTCTTGCTTTTCCAACTTTGTATTCCTCCACTATGGATTTCAGAGGTAGCTTCAGCATTGCTTGACGACAGTAGAATGCAACATCAGTGAGACCAGGTGGGACACCGAGCCATTTTCTTGTGTATTTGTTGATTTTGGCTTCCATTGCTTCGACTGTGCTGGTGCAAATGTCATAGATTAGCAGTGGCCACAGCAGCTTTGGTATCAGCATGAACTGTAGACACCAGACTTTGTATTTGCCTGGCAGTCCGCAGTTATCTATTTTCTTCAGGCCTTCTTCTGCTGTTTGCTTGGTTTCACATCCCCTTTGTGTGTCTTTCAGGGAGTCATCATACCATCTTCCGAGACTTTTTACTGGCTCTTCTGTGACAGTGGGGATGGCTTGGTTGGCTACCATGAATTTGACTGAATCTGCCACTTTTCCTTTTCGCAGTGAGAGACTTCGGGATTTCTTAGGTTTGAACCTCATTCTTGAAGAGGCCACCAGCTCATCCAGCTGCTTTAAGATTTGGTGTGTCTCTTCCTCATCCGTGGACAAGACTGTTGTGTCATCCATGAAAGCTTTCAGAGGAGGCATCTGGTATCCATCTCCCAGATTCACTGGACCTGAACTCTTCATTGCAGCTTTCAAGATGACTTCCATTGCCAACACGAACAGTATGGGAGAGATTGCACAGCCCATTGCAATGCCCACCTCTAGGTCTATCCAGTCCGTGGTGTATTCTTTGGTAGAGAACCGCATTGAGAACCCTTGGAAATACTTCCTCAGCATTGTTCGGATGTTTTCTGGGATGTGATACATTTCAAGAGCCAGCTGGATCATATCGTGTGGAACTGATCCATATGCATTCGCCAGATCAAGCCAAACTACGTCAATGTCTCTCTTCTCTGTTCTTGCTTTTTGGATGGCATCCCAAATCAACGTGGCATGTTCCAAGCATCCAGGCATTCCTGGTATGCCTCCCTTTTGGACTGACATATCCAGATACTTGTTTTCAGTCAGGTATTTTGTCAATCTTGCTGCCATAACAGAGAAGAAGATTTTCCCCTCGACGTTCAGAAGTGATATTGGCCTGAACTGATTGATGCTGCTGGAGTTCTGCTCCTTCGGAATGTACACTCCTTCAGCTCTCATCCATTGGTCGCTGATCTTCTGGTTCCTCCATGCTGATCGAATCATCTTGTGGAGCCACTCGAGCACTTTTGGGCATTTCTTGTAGAGCAGGTATGGTATTCCGTTTGGTCCAGGTGCTGACTTGGCTCTGGCTTTCTTTACTACGTTCTTCACTTCATCCAGTGTTGGTGGTTTGTTATTGAATTTTCCTTCTGGCGCTGCAGGCCAAACCAGATTTTGGATTTCAAGTGGTGCCTCGCGCTGAGAATCGGAATATGTTTCCTTGAGATGCTGCTCTAGGGTTTCCTTGCCCACTGTGAGAGTCCCTGATTTGGGTTGTTCAAACAGCTTTCTTGCAAAGTCAAAGGGATCTTTGAAGAAACGATCTTGAGTCTTCTTCTTTTTGCTCTTTCTTCGCCTTGCTGATTCCACTTTGCTGAGAGCATTGTGTTTGGCCTTCAGATCTTTCCAGAGTTCCAGGAGCCCTTGCTTCTCGAATTCTGAGGCAGTTTTCATTCGCTTTTTAAGCTTCCTTTTCTCCCTCCGGATGCTCTCCATCTGTTGCTGTCTTCTGGATTTCTGGGGAGGCGTTTTTGTCTTTGGCTGCTTCACTCCATAAGTGTCCCTGCAGATAGAGTATATGATGTCTCCGTATGTGTCAAGTTTGTGTTCCAGCGTACTGTTCCCTATTAGCGCATTCAGCTTAAGGACAAGTTCCTCATCTAATTTCTCCCATTGTTCTTTTGCACCGGCAGGCGGCAAATTGAGTTTTCCACGTTTGGCGTTAAGAGCTTGTGCAAAATCCGCATCAGAACCGTCAGCGTGGATGTCCTTGGCACTATGGTTTAATTCCTGGCCTTGGTCATCCAACGTCTCACCTGCTATCGCAGTGCGCTGCTGCTGGTTCGTATGTGTCTTCAAACAGCCCATTTTTGTCCTGTGGATCTTCATGCCGCGTTTGGTGGTGAATCTCCTTCCACACGCACACGGAAATTCCAACTGGTCATCAATCATGGTCCGTTGTGCGTTTCCAGTCGTGATGGAGTCAGTGCCGATGGATTCATCATTCTCTCCCCCTTTCGGTGAATCCTGGGAGCATCTTTCATTTGGAAAACTCGTGGCATGTTATCAAAGGCAAGGTGGGAAGCCAACCCACAAAGCCCGCAGATCTAGTCTTTCCCAGTGTCCTTCGGTCTTTCCCGAATGTCCTCCGAACTATTCCCGGAAGTCAATGGACTGACCATGTGCATGTAGAAAGAAACTCTAGGGAGAGCTAGACAACAGAAGGTCTTCAGAGAAGTAACCCCCTTTAGACAAGTGTTTCGGCCCTGAATTCCTTACACTCTCGGGGGGCCGGGCCACATCCAGGTCATGACTCCTGGATGCCCTTCTGCTGTTGTCTATTTTTTTTTTTTCCCACGCCGGGGATCGAACCTGGGCGATTCTGCGCTTCAGAACTGCGGTACGCGGTTTTACCAATGTGCTAACGGGGCACACATCATCTGTAGGGAATTTAATCCTTATGAAGTTCACTTTTTTGGTTCCTCCTTGCCCAGATCCAGCTTGAGCTCCTTTCTGCTGCCTCTGCCATCGCTTTAAGGGCTCTAGTCCTCTTCTTCCCAGAAATGGCGAGTTGTTTCATGAGATCATAAGCGGAGGTGCCCACAAACCCTCTTGCCCCGACCTCTATGGCGAAGATTTTGACCCGCAGACCTGCTTTCTTCAGGGTGCTGGCAAGACCGGCGTATTTTTCGGTCTTGTAGATATGTGCTTCTTCCATTCTGCTTTCGTATGGCACAGTGAGTTCTATCAGAATCACTTGTTTCGAGGAGTCAGAGTGGAGAGCGATGTCTGGTCTCATGCCTGTCTTGCTGATGACATCTGGGTAATTTCTCCACTCTGGGAGGTCTGCTGTACACTCCCAGTCGACTGCTCCATCCAGAAGACCCTTTGGCAATGTGCTGGTTGTCATAGCCCTTTCGGGCCAGACCTGTTTCCCTCCTGCTTTGTAGAACGTTGTCATAGCAATTGGTGCGTTTGGGGTCATGGTTTTTTCGCTAACCACATCTGTGATCACTTTCAGAACTTGGTTGTGCCTCCATGTATACCTTCCTTGGGCTAGCGCTACTTTGCAAGAGCTTAGGACATGTTCCACTGTTTGTTTCTTCTGACAGAGCGGACATGCTGGGTCGTCTGCTTTCCCCCATTTCACTAAGTTGTATCAATCTATCATTGGAACAATCTTAGTCATATGTAAATGACTTGTGTATCTGTGTATCTTATCTTCAAAGAAAAGAACACCTTATAAAGTAAATGAATAAATAACTAGAGGTCTGAATCACAACACAACTAGCCACTCAGTATAAGTTCGTTTCACACCACAGAAAGCCCAGATCAAAGGTAAGAAGATATGTTTGCCACCCTCTGCAGGTAATGCTAGAACTGATGGTGAGAATGAAGGTTCTGGGTTACAGGATGTTCGTGATCGTCACTGTCAGCGGCCTATTGGTATGGAGAGCGGTTCTCCTTAAATCACTGGTAGTAGGATGTCGGCCTGTCTCTGTCTAATGACCCACCACTTAGTGCTCATAATGCTGTAAGTTATGGTAACTATGGTCGCACGACCGGTAGTTTTCTGTCAAACACCTCAGTGGACACAGTCAGTGAGAATGGTGCAGCCAATGTAACCCAGTTTAACAACTTTACATCAATTCTGGTCTGGAATATCGGTGGTCTTACGATCCAGCTAGGAGACAGTGATTTTACCAGATATCTAAATAGTTTCCCTATCGTTTGTTTTGTTGAAAGTTTCTTGGATGTGTCCTTTGATTTATCTTCATATTTTGTTGATTGTGTAAAGTTCATGTCACCCGCCATTAAGTTATCACATCAGGGACGCTTGTCCTGGGGTATCCTGTTCATGTATAAGACAACAGTTAGCAAATACGTATCTTAATTGATCCTTCGCATGATCATACTCTTGTTCTGAAATTATCAAAGGACTTGCACGGTGAAGGTAATGACATTATACTCATGTTAGAATATGTAACCCAATGTGGAAGTCCATACTATCAAACATCAGATTCACTGTGTCATTT
>JAPXFY010000013.1:78148750-78176250 GCA_030674185.1 Monoplex corrugatus | reverse complement strand
CACAGGCAATCTCATGAGTGAGCCAGGGGGTAGGGGGGCGGTCAGGTAAAAGACGGGTTGTGGCTGGAGCATGAGTGTCCAGAAGATGGTGGAGAGTAGTATAGAATTCATCGGCAAGGTTATGTGACTTTTCAGAAAGGAGACGGGAGGCATCAGATGAAAATGTGGAGAGGTCGATAGATTTGAGATTGCGTCGAGTCACTGTGCGCGTGGTACGGGAAGGAGGAGAAATGTCAAGAGAACAGAGAATTGCAGAGTGGTCAGATGGAAGGGCTGAAGTTAGACGGGTAGAAAGAACTAAGCAGTTGTCAGTAGCTGAATTGTGGTGATCACGAGAAATGATCCAGTCAAGAATGTGACCTTTTTGATGGGTTGGTTCAGAAATGTGTTGAGTCATATTGTGATTGGACAGAGAGTTGATGATATGTCTTGTGTCATAACGGTGAGTGTTGTCATAGTGGACATTGATGTCACCTAGAATGATGAGATTTCCAGGTAAGAGGCAGTAGTGGTCAAGCAGTTGGTCAAAGTCAGAGAGAAACGTGGATGTGGTGAGTTTGTTGGCAGAGCTAGGTGGAGGTCGATAGACACAGGAGAAGGTGATGGGGTGAGGGGTGGATTGGAGGATACTTCAACGTGCTCGAAAGAAGGATGGGAGAAAGGCAGAGACTGCGAGAAAGATAGGCGGGAATGGAGTGAGTCGTTGTAGAGGATGGCGATACCGCCACCTCGAGATGAGCGATGGAAAGAAGCAAGCCTGTAACCACTCGGAGTGAGGCTAGCATGTATAGGTTCATGACCAAGGGGGTTAAGCCATGTCTCTGTGATAAAAGCAATGTCAACGTGCTCCTCAGCGATAAAATCGGCAATGACTTCGGCTTTGCCATCCTTGCATATTGATTGAGCGTTAAAAAGGCATAGTTTAAGTTTATCACAGTCATATGGCGGCGGCCGAGGTGGCGACGAAGGCGGCACCGACGGGACAAAAGACGAAGGCGACACCATCGGGGCAGAAGACGAAGGCAGCAACGATGGAACAGAAGAAGAAGACAAAGGTAGCACCGGCGGGACAGAAGACGAGGGCAGCGCCGGCGGGACAGAAGACGAAGGCAGCACCGGCGGGACAGAAGGCGAAGCGGGCACCACCAGGACAGAAGGCGAAGGCGAAGATGGCAGAGGAGGAGACGAAGCCCGCAGCAGCGAGGTCGAAGGCAGGGGCAGTGGAGGAGACGAAGAAGCAGAAAAAGAAAAGTGGCGTCGGGCTGGCACAGCAGGAGGCAGGTTGTGCCAAAGTCGGTGGAGACGTCCACCACGACAGGATCGCGCAGTGCGGGGCTTGCTACACAGCCCCAATGTACGTATGCGCTGGTAGACGCCTCCACCGAGGTAGCATTTGCTGTGTTTAAAAAGTGTCAGTCCAATTTGTTTAAGGACGGACGGATCCATAATTGAGAGCCAGTCAGGAGAGGATGATGTTTGCAGAGAACAACGAAGGTTTGGGAGCTGTGTGTTTGTGGTGTGTGTGTGTGTGTGTGTATGTGTGTATGTGTGTGTGTGTGTGTGTGTGTGTGTGTGTGTGTGTGTGTGTGTGTGTGTGTGTGTGTGTGTGTGTGTGTGTGTGTTTGAAAATTAAAACTGGACACTTACACTGACACGAAGACGTGAATGTAGACATTTGAGTACAAGCACTATATGAAAATGCTGAGCGTTTCATGCGTAGATCACATGACAAAGACAAATGCTAAACATTGCCAACACACTTTGTACGATTCTGGTGATCGTCTTGAACACACTCCCCCCCTCCCCCTGTCCAAAACCGTCCTCAGGAAAAGAATTATAGGCCGGTGGGGAAGAAGCAGACTCATGAAGTACTAGACAGAAAACAAAGAACTGATACATGCCTCAGAACAGCTGAGGACAGAAGGTGCTGACTATCAACGGCAACGAACGTCCGTCACATGATCCAACTATCAACACAGGGGCATGGAATGGTGATGATGGTAGTGATGACAGTCAAACGAAAAACAAGGATAAAGCATTTGTACAATGTATCTGGATATTAAAATCTGTTTGAGATGCGCTGATTCTGAGCCAGTATGTGAGTCACACTCCATGGAAGACCTCTGGCGTTGTGTGAAGGAAGTTAGCATCTGAAGCCGTCTGTACAGCTATGTGAACAGACATCGGATAACTCTCTCCTAAACAAAAAACACTTGCAGTCTGGATTGTATCTCAAACACTACTGACATTTCAGTGTCATATGGCGCTGAGATGTCGGAAAGATTTTTCGTGTGAATTAGATCTGTCAGAATGTATCATCTGTTTCTAACTGATTGCGTGTGTCTTGTAACATAATATCAAATCAGCAAGATTAAAACACAATAGAGATTCGATTTGGCCACTTTATTAAAACAAAAGATGAAACTGGGAAAAGCCCCTGGACCAGACAATATTAGTACAGAAATGATGGAGGCCCTAGAAGAATTGGGTATTGATAAAATAACAGTCTTCCTAAAATGAAATTTATGACACCGGAAAAATCCCCAAAGATATGCAGAAGAACAGTGTGGATTTGTCGAAAGGAAAGAGACTATTAATGCCATGTACATCCTAAGAACTATCATAAGAGGTCCGTCCAATTGAATAAGGATTTATATATATATATATGCTTTGTTGATTATACCCAGGTTTTCGATGGGGCAAAAAACGAAGAATTGATCAATCAATTAGAAAGGCACGTTGTTGATGGAAAAGAAGAATAATCAGACATATGTATTGGGAACAACAACAGCAATGAGAATAGAAAACGATATATCAAAACAGGGGTTAGGCAGGGTTATGTTCTGTCACCAGATTTGTTTTCACTTTACAGCGAAATCATCACGAGAAACCTAGAAAAATGCCCTGGGATAAAGGTTGGAGGAAAAATGATAAACAACGTGTGTTACGCAGATGACTGTGCTAATTGCAGAAAATTAAAAAAATATCTAAAACAATCTTGTGAATATAACAGAAATAGAAAGCAAAAATAAAGGGATGGAGCAAAATAGCAAGAAGACTGAAGTCATGGTAATAAAAAAAAACTCACATGCAAAATAACAGCAAATGGCACAACATTGAGACAGGTTGATAAGTTTAAATATCTGGAACGGTCATCTCATCAGACGGCATGTGCACATTAGAAATAGCGAGTAAAATCGACCAAGCCAAAACAGCATTCAAGAAAATGAAAAGCATTCTTACCAACACATACCTATCAATCAACATCAGGAGGAGAGTTCTTGAGTCTTATATAGAACCGATATTGTTGTACGTTTGTGAGGCGGACAGTCAACATGCAAAGCCAGAACAAAATTGAGACAACTGAAATGTGGTTTCCAAGAAGAATGTTGAGAGTTCATGGACAGCAAAGGAAACAAACGAGACAGTCTTGAAGGAAGCAGACACAAGAAGACCAGTAATACAGAAGAGTAGGAAAAGAGAAGCAACATTTATGGGACATTTTATGAGGAAAGAGAAATTAGAGCACCAGTTCACAACAGGGAATTTGGAGGGAAAGAGAGCACCATGTAGACCCAGGTAGAAAATATTAGACGAATTTGCAGGGTGGCTGAGGACAGAGTGGCTGGGAGATGTACTTGCAGCGACAGGGGATAGATTCGTATGGAGGGCCATGATTGCCAACGCCACGCGGCAGGGGACATGATGATGATGATGATGATGATGATGATGATGATGATGATTATTATTATGATGATGATTATGATGATGATGATTAAAACAATCTGATATCGATGATCCAAATCTACTATCTGACAGGCATTCACCGTCATAATGTTTGCAGCTGTGTGAATAAAAATCACATACATTACTTTAACAATTCACTTCAGTGGACACCGCCACATATTTATTTTTGATGCTCAGGCGTTGGAAAAGTGTGTGTGTGGTGGGGTCGGAGTGGCAGGAGCCAAAGGAGATGGTTAGGGTGAGTGTGTGTCTGTATATGTCTGTGTCTGTGTGCTAGTGCTCAGCTCCATCTGTCTCTCTTTCCTCAGTCGTCTGTCTTTCTCTCTGTCCCTCTTTCGTATTCTGTCTATTCACACACAGACACACACCTGCACGCACGCATCTGCACGCACGCACGCGCCCGGGCGCGCACACACACACACGCACACAGACACACACACACACACACACACACATACACACACACACACACACACACACACACACACACACACACACACACACACACACACACACAACGCCTGCTGTGACAGCGTTCATCTTTATTTAATGGCCTGTAGCATATTTCATTTATTAAATGTCATATACAATAACAAGAAGAATTACAAGAATGTGAATGTGTAGGACGATTAAACTGGGCTCATTTTTTGGGTTGGGGATATTCTAACTGGTTGGATTGGAGATGCCACGTTTTCATATTAAATACAATTTTCCTATTCTCGTTCATATTTTGTGTTTTCAACAGTCATAAAATATAACGTAAACATTAAATGGACAAAAATCACTGATGGGACAACAAAACGGGCTACACCAGGTACATTCTTATTGAGGCTGTCTTCTGATAGGATGGTAGATGTGCAACACACACTTACAGTAATGACGAAATGGTAAGTGCAGAACAGCGAGGTGATTTTTTTTTCTGCTGTCGTTTAGCAGACATTATACAATTTCTGTGTACTGTTAACTTTTAAAAGATTTCACCTGTATGCTATTTTGAGTTTACTTTGTGTTGAACTTTGTGTTGAATGTAGAAACCAATTTTGTTAAACATGTCTTCAAATGTCCACAAACAATCAAAAAATCGTTTGTTGACATTTTTCAGTATTCATGTGGACGGGTGCGATGGTCGAACCGGTAAGACGGTGGGACTTCTAATGGGAAGGTGTGGGTTCGATCCGGCGTGGGCACTCTCCGCCTGCTGGGTTAGGGATGGAGATGTGTGTATGTTTGTTTGTGTTAGGTAATTGTTGTGTTTGTGTTAGGTATTTGTTGTGTTTGTGTTAGGTATTTGTTGTGTTTGTTAGGTATTCGTTGTGTTTGTGTTAGGTATTTGTTGTGTTTGTGTTAGGTAATTGTTGTGTTTGTGTTAGGTATTTGTTGTGTTTGTGTTAGGTATTTGTTGTGTTTGTGTTAGGTAATTGTTGTGTTTGTGTTAGGTATTTGTTGTGTTAGGTATTTGTTGTGTTTGTGTTAGGTATTTGTGCTTCTGTGTATAGTACACATTGTCTCTTATTAATCTCTTGTTAACTGTGTAATGTGTAATAAGTCCAGCATGTGTGCAGTGTCTAAACCCTGTTTGTGTGTATAGGCACTCAGAACATCAAATATACACGTTAAATATACCGCAAGTAATTTCGGTGTTGAGTGGTGTATGGAAACATGGAAACACCCAGCATGCACGCCCACTGAAGATGGAGTATGCAGACTATGCAGCAGTATATCACCTGCACAGTGTGGGTAAAGGAATGTCCATACATGCATCCGAAAGAAAGCATTATCTGTTTTAATGTGTTCAGCAGCTGTTTGGAGATGTTGTGGTTGAACAATTTATTATTGAAAAAACATCTCATAAACGTCTATTGCTTGCAATCAACATAGCATGAACGTGTGGTGATGGTGTAGTAATGATATCACTCGGTCCATGAGAACGGAGCGAAATTGTCTTGCAACGTTTTTGATCATTTTCATTTAAGCAGGTTGGTTAACTTCTCTGTAACTCTGTTCGGCACATCTTGATATTAATTACAAATTGACTCTTTTTATACCTTGCCCTTTGATCATGAAAACATTTGAGCACTTTGGGTCATAATCATCCAATGTGGGGCTGTCTTCATTCATAGTCGTGCTCCTCCAGCTGCATTTGGAGCAGACACTTTACCTAAGCAGAGAATATGTGCATCGTTATAAAGTTGACAAATCTTCTCTGACATTATAAAAAACATCTAACCAAACACGCGCGCACACACCTCTTCCCCTACAGGCACACATTCACTCACTCACCTTTACCTAATTAGACGATTTCTCTAAGGGCACAGAGGAACCTACAAAGACTTCAAATGATCAAAGTGTTTTCTTTTAATGAAAATGAGACAGAAAGACATCTACAAAGGCAGTAACTTATGGAAACAAAAGCAAGAATCAAAGAGGAAACTAGCAGAATTTTGAAGACAAGAACTACAGTGAGAAGTGGCTTTGTTGGAACGTGAATAAACGAACTGAACGTCACACAAGACAGACTGTAGGCTGGCTGTATCTGTCTGTCTGTCTGTCTGTCTGTCTGTCTGTCTGTCTGTCTATCTGTCTGTCTGTCTGTCTGTCTGTCTGTCTCTCTCTGTCTCTCTCTACCTTTCTCTCTGTCTCTGTCTCGCTCTCTGCCTTTGTCTCCCTGTCTGTTTCTCTCTCTCCCTCTCTCCATCTCTCTCTCTCTCTCTCTCTCTCTCTCTCTCTCTCTCTCTCTCTCTCTCAACGAAAACCTAATATCAACAGCAGACTGTATGGAAAAAGCCGTATCATAGGGCAAACAGAAGAAAATGGTTTGATACTGAGTGCAAAGTAGTAAAAACAAAAAACGTGGTTCCGAAAATGTCAGAGAAACATTATGTAAAGAAACTAAAAATAAATTCAGACCCCATTACATAAATGTATCATCATCATCATCAGGTGCCTTGCCGCTTGACGTAGGCGATTACGGACTTCCATCTGTCTCTATCACTTGTTGCCTCAGGCATCTCTTCCACCTTCCTTGTCCCCAGCCACTCTGCAAGTCCGTATAACGTCTTCTCCCTGGCTCTCTTTCCCTCCAGCTTTCCCGTTGTGACCAGGTGTTCCAAGTCCCCATTCCTCACAAAATGGCCTATAAATGTTGCCTGTCTTTTCCTAATCTTCCTTATGAATGATCTACTTGTGTCTCCCTCCATCAAGACTGTCTCGTTTGTTTTCTTTGCTGTCCATGGAACTCTCAACATTCTTCTTAGAAACCACGTCTTGGCTGCCTCAATCTTGTTCTGGCTTTGCTTGTTGACTGTCCACGCCTGGCAACCGTACAACAGTATTGGTTCTATACAACATTCAAGAACTCTCGTCCTGATGTTAATTGATAGGCATTTGTTGGTAAGAATGCTTTTCATCTTCTTGAATGCTGTTTTGGCGTGGCCGATTCTGCTGGTTATTTCTGATGTGCATATGCCGTCTGGTGAAATGATCGTTCCCAGGTAGTTAAACTTATCAACCTGTCTCAACCTTGCTGTTATTTTGCATGAGGGGATTTCATGTTTTTTACTGATCACCATGACTTCAGTCTCCCTACTGTTTAGTTCCAACCCCTTGCCTTTGCTTTTCTATTTCTAGTGCATTCACAAGGTTTTGTAGGTCCTTTTCACTTTCTGCAATTAGCACGGTGTCATCTGCGTATCGAATGTTGTTTATCATTTTTTCTCCAACCTTTAATCCAGAGTCTTCCTCTAGGTTTCTCGTGATGTTTTCACTGTAAAGTGAAAACAGATCTGGTGACAAAACATAACCCTGTCTGACTCCTCTTTTGATGTTTTGGAAAGAGCTTATATCGTTTTTTATTCTCATTGCAGCTGTTTGTTCCCAATACATATTTCTGATTATTTGTAGATCTTTTCCATCAATATTGAGTCTTTCTAGTTGGTTGATCAATTCTTCATGTCTTATCCGATCAAAAGCCTTGGTATAATCAACAAAGCATAAATATAAATCCTTGTTCGTCTCAACTGACCTCTCTAGATAGTTCTTAGGATGTATATGGCATTAATAGTTCCTTTCCCTTCCACAAATCCACACTGTTCATCTGCTATTTCTCTTTTTATTCTATTCCTTGTCCTCATCATGATTATTCTTAATAGGATCTTTGTTACATAACTCATCAAACTGATTGTGCGATGGAGTTGGTATTCCATAGCCCCTGTCTTCTTTGGAAGTGCAATGAAAATTGATTTTGACATATATTTGGGGATTTTTCCAGTGTCGTAAATTTCATCTAGGAGGACTGTTGTTTTTTCTATACCGAATTCCTCCAGGAAATGTATAGAAAATGTATATTCTTGTTAAAAAGCAAGAAATTGCAGTACAAACAAGAACATCATAATAATTTAAAAAAGAAATGCGGTGGTTCCGGATTATTTTGGAATGTAGTGAAATCTATCAACAGATTGTCCGCAATGCAAGTTAACATTAAAGAGGGAACATGGTTTACTGATTTTCAGACTTTTTTTTTAGAGGAAAGATAAATCATCGTTTACTACAGTTAACTGAACTCCCTGGTACAGAAGTACTTGATAATATTTATGTCGATGAGATTATAAACGCAATAAGTCTTTTTAATGAAAATAAAACACCAGACTTTGATGTATGCTTGCTGTAAGTGCCTCGTTCAGCCCTGACTCAAATATCCCTTGCTTGTCAGACTGTTTAGTCAGATTATTAAATATTTTTACAAAGATCAGTAACCCAAAGCCTGGGATTGTGCAGTCATTCTAATAACATGTAGAAGAGAAGAGAAAGACAAATCCTGACCGCTTCTCAGCAAAGTATTTTGGTCAATTCAAAATCAGACATTGTTTATCTCGACAGAGAAAAACGGAAAATATAAAACAAGGTGGCTTTGGAAAAGGATACTGTATCACAGACACCATGATTATGATATATTCGGCCTTTCAGAAATGTTTGTTTTAAAATTAGTTGCAAGACGTATGTTTGCTTTAAGATTTTGATGAGCATTGATGCAGTCAACCGGCTGTTTCATTGAATTTGTTTGGAAGGTTGCTGACTGTGGCGAAATGCTAAATATGTTACCAAGTTTTGAATGTTACAAAGTTATGTCCGGAACTGTGACATCTTGTGTAAGCCGTCCTAAAGCTTTATCTGTGTGCATGTTTATTCTGATGTGTGTATGTTTATTCATATGTATTCTGATGTGTGCATGTTTATTCATATGTATTCTGATGTGTGCATGTTTATTCATATGTATTCTGATGTGTGTATGTTTATTCATGTGTATTCTGATGTGTGTATGTTTATTCATGTGTATTCTGATGTGTGTATGTTTATTCATGTGTATTCTGATGTGTGTATGTTTATTCATGTGTATTCTGATGTGTGTATGTTTGTGTTACATGTTAGTGCTTCTGTATGTATTACACTCTGCGTCTTGTGAATTGTGTCATGTGTAGTGAGTCCAGATAAGTTGAAAGGATAACGCTATACAAGAATTTGTTATTGTAATTATTGTTGTTCTTGTGATCATCATCATCTTCATCATCATCATCATCATCATCATCATCATCATCATCATCATCATCATTATTATCATCATCATCATCATCATCATCATCATTTTATATCTACATATACATGTATACATATATAAATATGTATATATATATATATATATATATATATATATATATATATATATATATAAGAGAGAGAGAGAGAGAGAGAGAGAGAGAGAGAGAGATGCACTTTCCCTCACTTTCTTTTCGTTTCTTACTATTGAAGTGGTTCACAAAGTTACAACATCTGAGGTCAACTGTTTACAAGTAACACCTAACACTGTAAACATTTTATAATGTTGTTTGCAGAGGATGTGGTTTTAGCGTACTGTGCCTCAGGTTTACAGAGACAAATAGATTTCCAGACGATGTTTCTGTGATGTTAAATCTGAGCACAACTAAAATAACTGTCTTTAGGAAAGGCTTTCTCACCGGACATGAACATTTGACATTTGATTATTGCAAATACTTTTAGAGACGAAGGTGGACATGACTAGGTGCTACAGAGCATAGGAATTGTAATGGCAAAGTCTCGCTGATCAATACCAGCAGATATGGCATATCAGTATGACTTCACACGAAATGTTTGAATTTTATTCCGGCTTCAAAGGTTGCATTCAGAGGAAGAAACATATAGATTATAACTTGTCACGATATGTGAATGAAGTCCATGTACACCCCAGATAAGTATTTCTCTGATCAAAATTCACAACAGCTATAATCGCGAGTTGATACAAATGTAGCTTTTATAAACATTTACACAAAGGATTTCCGGAATAAAGTTTTGTGTATTTCTTTGATTGATATGTATATGACTATACATGATTGATGTCATTGATTTTTACTCCCCGCCACTTGAATTGAACCAATGTTGAAGGTTCAGATGCACCACTAGAATAAGTGATGTCTGTTCCAAACATCGATCACTTTAAAGTGTGGAATTACATATTTAGAAATTACCTTCTCAAAACACTTTCTGCACGATCAGTTTCACAGTATTGAGAAAGTAGTGTACAATACAGCTTATGGATCAACTAGACCATCTCAACTATCTGCCAATGAGATCGATCTTCGACGCCATATGATTATTTAATTGTTTGGTATATATCAAGTTAAAATCTCATATCCTTTCTTCTGTTTGATAGTTTTCATTGTCTCAAGTTTTGCCTTATTTTGCCTTATTTTAAAATTTTATTTATTTAGTGATGGTATTGACGTTTTTACTGTGTGAAGCATGCCCTCTTCTTGGGATAGGCCTGCTTACAAATTGGATCTCGTTGCTAAGTCTGTTACCGTCATGAAATACACAAACATTTTTTTGTCTATCTGCCTGTCTGTCTGTCTCTTTCCATCAAGTTCTGTCTGTGTGTCTGTCTCTGTCTGTCTGTCTACGTCTCTGTCTGTCTGTCCGTCTGTCTGTCTCTGTCTGTCTGTCTCTGTTGACTGTTGATGTTAGGGGTCTGTCCTTGGAAGAACGTGGTGGCAGTCCTCTCTCTGAGGAGACCCTTGTTCAGTCTGCTCCACACCTGACTATACCGGTAAGAAAATCCGGCGTATGTTGGATGTAAACATGCACTGTCAAGCTCCATCAAAAGTACCCAGCACCAGCGCACAGTCGCCTCTGGTGGGTGTGACATGGTGGCTTGACTTTGCTCTTTCTGAGGTTTTCCTACACGCAATCCTTGACCGAATGAATTAGATTTTGGTGGTGTGTTAAAGAGCTGAAATAGGGTGACTTGACAGTGCCACTGAAACATTGCAAAACATGGAGCAGAAACACATACAAATTCAGTGAGCATTTTGCGTGTCTAGCAAAGAGGGAAGGATGGAGGGAGAGAGAGAGAGAAAGCGAGAGACAGAGACAGAGAGAGAGAAAGGGACATGGACAAGAGAGAGAGACAGAGCGAGAATCTAGAAAGCTGGTGGAAGAGGAGATGCTTTATTATCATGATTTTGCACCAGGAGGTTGCAACACCATTAACTCAATTTTCTTATGTGTGTGTGTGGGGGGGGGGGGGGGTGCTAAACGGGCATTTCTTGAGAAAGCTCTGCCTCATGACAACAGAAAGAGAGAGATAGACAGACGACAGACAGAAAAACAGACAGACAGAGAGACGTACAGAAAAAAGTCAAAAGAGATGGTCGTACATACACACTAACACATGCACAACACACACACACACACACACTCTCTCTCTCTCTCTATCTCTCTCTCTCTCTGTGTCTCTCTCTCACACACACACACACCTACACGCACGCACACACAGAGAGGCACAGAGATCAATGAGAAGCCACAATAAAAAGATGTCTCATATCAGCATGAGTTATTTCAATACTTATAAAGATAACAAATCTGCACATTGATTCTACAAAATGCACACAGAAACATTTATATCTAATTGCCTTTATACTAACCTGATCATCGTTGAAATCAGTAGGAAAGGGAGACACAAATCGGCACTTTCTTCCTCTTATCGGCACTTTATTGGCAAACATATGATGAAATGCATGGAGCAACATTTGCTGTTTCACCCACTTCATTCAAGATTGCCTCGACACTGTTTATGCAGAACTGCTATTTTGAACATGACAAGCTCTGGGCTATCGTCCAAAAATGAAAGATTTATCAGCAGTTCTTTCTTTATACTTCAAGAAAGCATTTGACCTCACCCGTGTAATGTATTTTCCTTTATGTTTGTATGTAAGGATAGAATAGCAATGGCTAGTATGAGACAGATACAGTGAATGATAATGCTACTGTCCTTGAGCAATAAAGTGTTTTCAAGTCTCAGTTTTCAAATCCACGCGTGTGAGTGTGGAAGATCCAGACTTAGTAACAGTCGTCACTATGTGTTGTCCATATGATCTTTTCTTCTGGCCAGCTGTCAGTGCCGTCTGTGTGTAGCTGACGCTCCATCCATCACCACAACTCTGATTGTTTTATGACCATCCCACTTCCTTAGGAACCGGCCTTATGATCACACACATCACCCAACCTTGCTTT
This sequence comes from Monoplex corrugatus, assembly GCA_030674185.1. NCBI lineage: Eukaryota > Metazoa > Mollusca > Gastropoda > Littorinimorpha > Ranellidae > Monoplex > Monoplex corrugatus. Next base: position 78,163,923 of record JAPXFY010000013.1, on the reverse strand, counting down.
GGGTCTGCAGTCTGGGGACTGATCTTTTGTTGATGGTGTCCTCCTCACTTGTTCATCTCTACTCACTGCGGTTTTGAGGGAGAGGGAGTAATTCTTTTTGTTGTCATTATTTTGAGGAGAACGGATCGAATAGATAACAAGATAAATTAAAACGGAAATTGTATTTCATTCCATTACTTATTTTCAGCCTACCATTATTTTTTTTTATATCCAAATCATATATAGAGAAAAAATGATTGACAACAACTACTTTTATTGAGTGTTAAAGATTCATTCATATTTTTTGTGTAATTAGACTTGGCCAAATATGAATTCACCAATCCATAATAGTTACAAGAATTTTCACATTCAGGTTGACTTAAAATGTAAAGTTATCGACTAAACAGTTGTATTAGACTGACAAGCTAGTACCCATTTGTTTGACTGAACCAACACATTTGCAAGTTCTTAGCTGACAACGTTCAGACATGTATCTATTTTTAAACGTGTTAACATGTGAATGTCAATATTCAGCTATAACACATTTCTGACATTTTTAGAGAAGGCACCATTTTTCTTTAATGTTTAACCTGCTGTGTTAGTTAAAATCCATACATAGACAGCACAAACATGTATTCCTCACCACTATTTTCAAAGTGCAGTAAATATCTTGTTCTTTTGTGCTGTCTTTTACTGTTCAGTTACATGTCAGTTTTGCCAAAACATACTGAAAACCGTGCGTTTCATTTATAAATGCAACAGAAAACAAAAGTGAAAAGAAAGAGAAAACATGTGCCCTCGTAAACAACTTACTTTCATCATATCGGGAAAAAAACTTTTCTATTTGCTTGTTTCCAGTTTGTAAGATGAAAACCAATACGTTTAACAGTTACCCCTTCAGAAGGATCAAACCTGAGCATTCTATGAACAGTTAAGACATTATTCCCCACCAGCTGATTTAAAGTAATATTTAAAAGCTTCATCAGCAATAACAGCAAAATTAGATGGAAAGACACCACAGGTACAGTAAAATAGAATCACTATATGTGTTTGATGCAGCAAGACAAATATGCTTTCCAATAATAAATATCAAATACGTGTTTTGATTCCATTTTTGAGTATTTCTTGTTCCTGTTTGCTCGAACGCTGGCGGTCACTTTGATTTCAACGGGGAGCTTCATACACGTCAGTCTGCTTTAATTTCATTTTCAACATCACCGTTTAACCAAACAGCTGCAGGTTGGTGTTTACAATACCATGGTCCTAGTGGATTCTATAGCAAGCATAAAACAGCATGAGTCAGCAATTGACGTCATATGGCGGCGTGCTATACGTTAACTCTTCCTGGGTCACGTGCACAGGAAATGCCAGTGATGCTTGTCTTTATGACCGCATCAAGGAACATTAACTCTTGCCTGCCTACAGCAAATCACCCTGTTATGAGATATCGAGACTTGTTCAATGTGCTGGCCTTTTGCCCTTCTCCCTCCCCATCCACCTCTCTCTGTGTCTGTCTGTCTGTCTGTCTCTCTCTCTCTCTCTTCTGTCTCTCTCTCTCCCCCTGCCCTCTGTCTGCTTCTGTCTCTCTCTCTCTCTCTCTCTCTCTCTCTCTCTCTCTCTCTCTCTCCAGTGACACTCTCAACAGTTCCAACATGTAAAGTGATGCATATCTCACAACTGATAAACAGCTACAATGAAAAACCAAACGATAAGATTCACTAAACAGCGTGTACAAAGCAGTCTTCTTTTTTCATCAACCATTGGGGTTCTTGACACATGCGCACACTTGATTCTATGTGACTCATATATCCAGGACATGGACAGGAGACACTTGGACAACACAGGAAAAACTCATTGAACAACCTTCAACGCACCAACTATTAGCGCTTTGGTAGAAAGCATCATCAACCATTCAAGCATCTGCCCCAATATACAAAATGTCATTTATGTTGGCATGAACGATTGTACAACAAAACAATAAACTGCTTAGTTCACCGACACCACATATGAACAGCTCAGGACACAGGCTTCCATTCATTGTCCCAATGCACGAGTTGATACAATAAGCATTTTACCTTGGAAACAAAACAAGAAAACAAAACAAAATCAAGCATGTCAACAGCATATTGAAGCAAACTAGCACAAACTCCAACATCTGTTTTGTTGAACGTCATTCACTTTGGTTGGAAGATGAAGAACCTGGTAATCAAGGCCTACAGATATTCACTGATGATGTTAGTTATTTCCAGCAAGGATCTGTCCCTGTACATTAGCACCACCAAGACCTTACACTCCAACACCACCCAATTCACCAGCTACACAGGAACATTCACGCAATGACACAACGTCATGAACACATCCAGTCAGTATTTCATAATATCGAAAAAACAGCTATACGAAAAAAAATCCCACAAAATATTGCTGCACAACAAAACTCTTGGTCTGGCAGAGACAACAACAAGAAACACATCATCATCATCATCATCATTGCCCTGCCGCATGGTGTTGGCGATCATGGCCCTCCATATGCATCTGTCCCGTGCTGCCGCAAGCACATCTTACACCCTCTCCGTCCTCAGCCGCCTTGCAAGTCCGTCCAATATTTTCTCCCTAGGTCTACCTGGTGCTCTCTTTCCCTCCAGCTTTCCTGTTGTGACCAAATGCTCTAATTCCCCTATAAAATGACCTATAAATGTTGCCTGTCTTTTCCTAATCTTCTTAATGAATGCTGTTCTTGTGTCTGCATCCATCAGGATTGTCTCGTTTGTTTTCTTTGCAGTCCATGGAACTATCAACATTCTTCTTATAAACCACGTCTCGGCTGAAACATATCGAAAACAATAGAAAATGAACACACAAACAACTACTTTGTCAACAAATCTATTCCAGAGAACAATCACCAACCAACACCCTATCAAACAAATATAACGAGAGCAATCACACAGCTCACAATGTTGAATAAAGTGTTACAAATAACTAAAGCCACTGGAACTAGCAACCGTTTCTGGATAATTTTACTAACTCTCACCCAGATACATGTTCACACAGACCAGGTTGTACGTCCCAATGTTTCATCAGTGTCTACCAAGACACAATGAATTTGACAACTACCAATCTCAATCGTCAAATGCGCTGTTTCCATGTCTGTGATATTCTACCCCTTCAAATGTCAGCTGCCTTCTCTAGTTTGTAAAACGTTTCAATCAAAGACATTGTCTTCTACATGTAGTACTTCTGTCTTTACGATTCGCGAACGTCTATTGACATACACACTTTTCATTTCCATTGTTTCTTTGAGAATCACTCTACGACAATTAGTTCATCGGAATGTCCACTCTTCAGGCAACAAAATACTAGATGTCACAAACTGTCTTCACAACTCAACTTAATTTAACTATTTGTTTGGTATTACTGATTCAAGACTTAATGACACTAATTCTGATGCCTCTGTCAACATTATCTACTTATATCATTTTCTACTATCATTGCTGCTGTTTGTTCCCAATACATAGTCCCTATTCTTCTTAGATCTATCATCAGTGTTGAACTTTTCCAATTGGTTGATCAATTTTTCATGTGTTACCCGATCAAAACCTTTTTTTTTCTTAGAACTTGACCCCATTTCCAGCTCTCTCTTTTCACAATTTTCATCATCAATCACATCCATCGTCAATTCTTCTTTGGTCTCAGGTGTCTTCCCTTCCCCTTTCAAAACTGTTCTCATCTGGCCACTTCTCAAGAAAAATAATCTCAATCCAATGAAAAATTATAGACCTGTATCAAATCTCTCATTTCTCTCCAAGCTCCCTGAAAAAGTGGTACTAGAACAACTGAATGAGCATCTCTTCTTAAATCATCACCATCCTTAACAGTCTTGCTTCTGACGCTGGTAAAATTTCTTTCCGAACACTCCTCGATTTGTCTGCTGCCTTTGATACCATTGACCACTCCATCCTTCTCTCTCGTCTTGAACAAACGTTTGGAATTCACGGTATTGCTCTTTCCTGGTTCTCCTATCTCTCCGATCGATTTCAGTCAGTTCTCATCAATGGAATCATGTGAGCCTGTTAGGCGTTCTTGCGGAGTTCCTCAGTTCCTCGGAGTTCCTCAGGGTCTGTGCTAGGGCCTGTGCTATTGACCCTTTATACCTCACCCCTAGCCAACATCACCAACTGGCATGACGTGACACATCAATTTTACGCAGATGACTCACAACTTCAGATAGCACCACCCCTGAAAATATCACTTGCCTTATCTCAGAAGTATGCAGCTGCTACATTGATATCCAAAAATGGATGACAAGAAATACACTACGGTTAAATGGTGATAAAACTGAAGTTGTCGTTGACACCCAAAACAAACTTGCCTTTACTACACTAAATACCATCCAGCTAGGTGACAACATCATCCCTCTCTCTGATTCTGTCATGAACCTGGGTGTGACCTTGGACAACACTCTTTCTATGCAGACCTGCCAATCGTGCAAATATCAAATTCGGCACATTGGTTAATTCGAAGATATCTTTCAAATGAGGCTGCATCTAAGTCTACGACATCTCTCATTTTGTCTCGTCTTGACTACTGTAACGCTCTCCTTTCTGGACTACCAGCTTCTTTTCTCCTTTATCTGCAATGCATGCGAAGAAAAAAGCTTGATCATGTCAGTCCATTCCTTGGCTTTCAGCATTGGTTGCCTGTTTTGAACAGAATTGAACATAAAGTGGATGCCTTGAGTCACAAATCCATTCACTAGTCTGCTGCGTCATATCTTTGTGACAACATCAATATTAATACGCCAGCTCGCACCTTGCACTCAGCTTCAGAGACTCTTTCCCTTCAGGTTCCTAGATGTAAACTATCAACTGTCGGCCAGCGTTCTTTTGCTGTTTGGGGATCATCTGCCTGGAATAGACTTCCATTCTTCCTTTGGCTATCATCTACCCTTTCTGCTTTTAAATCCAATTTAAAAAGCTATCATTTTTCCCGACTATGAATTCTTCAACCGCCTCTTTCCATCAGTGTGTGTGTGTTGTGTGTGTGTGTGTGTGTGTGTGTGTGTGTGTGTGTGTGGTGTGTGTGTGTGTGTGTGTGTGTGTGTGTGTGTGTGTGCGTGTGCGTTTTCGCGTGTTGTAAGGTGGTCTACGTTGGTCGCGTGTATATGGTGTGTGAGTGCATCTTTATTTGAACTGTCCAGGTTTAGCGCCATATAAATACTGTATTCATTATGAATACAATATAATCAATAATCATGACTATAAATACATATTCAGTTCAATCGATCTGTCTATGAGAGTTCTAAGGATGTATATGGCATTAATAGTGTTCCTTTCCCGTCAAAAAATCCACATTATTCTTCGGCTTTTTCTGTTTTGATTCTGTTTCATGTCCTCATCCTGATTATTCTTATCAGAATCTTTGTCACATGACTCTTGAAGCTGTCTCTCTCTCTCTATCTATATATATATATATATATATATATATATTATATATATATATCTCCCTCCCTCTCTCTCCCCTTTCTCTCTCTCTCTTTTTTTTTTCTGTGTCTGTCCCTCCCCCTCTCTCTTCTGTATCCTTTTTTCTGTGTCTGTCCCTCCCCCCTCTCTCTCTGTATCCTTTTTTCTGTGTCTGTCCCTCCCCCCTTCTCTCTGTATCTTTTTTCTGTGTCTGTCCCTCCCCCCTCTCTCTCTGTATCCTTTTTTTCTGTGTCTGTCCCTCCCCCCTCTCTCTCTGTATCCTTTTTTCTGTGTCTGTCCCTCCCCCCTCTCTGTCTGTATCCTTTTTTCTGTGTCTGTCCCTCCCCCCTCTCTGTCTGTATCCTTTTTTCTGTGTCTGTCCCTCCCCCTCTCTCTCTGTATCCTTTTTTCTGTTGTGTTATACATGTACACGTCGATAAGCGACGGCTGATATGTAAACTGGCCTGTGTGCTTGTATCTATTACCGTTGGAAAAATAAAGTTTCATTCTCTATCTCTCTCTCTCCCCCTCTCACTCTCTCTCTCACTCTCTCTCTCTCCCTCACTCTCTCTCTCACTCTCTCTCTCCCTCACTCTCTCTCTCTCTCTCTCTCTCCCTCACTCTCTCTCTCTCTCTCTCACTCACTCTCTCTCTCTCTCTCTCACTCACTCTCTCTCTCTCTCTCTTTCTCTCTCTCTCTCTCTTGCGTGGTGTTATCTTCTTTCCCTACCGTCTCTGGCTGTATCCCGTTGCAAGCTTTGGGAATAATTATGAAACTATTATATGAGCACAAAGCATTATGACTGTCATGATTATCACATGAATATCTGATCATCTGCAGGCCACTCTAAGCAATCTTCTTTCGGTGGCACTAAAAAGAGAGAAAACTGCATTACAACTTCTTATTGAAGCTTGTTACGTGCTCCACTCAAATGACAAAAGTTAAAAAAATAACTCATTAACTGGCTATGACTTCCTCTGTGAGGTTTGTTATCCTTCTTTCCACTCTCTTTTTTGTTTCTTTTATCCTATTTGTTATTTGATTTTGATCAAGTAAAAAAGACTGTTCTTTTACGAGGCTTGAGACTGCAGGCGTATGTGAATTCATCAATAGCAAGGAAAATCTGCAGGCACGATATTATGTTTGATTTTGGATCAACTTCCTTGCTTGCACACATCAACATGGCAAAGAAATCACCAGAATCTTGGAGGAAACTGTAAGATCTTTCATGCCAAAATTCAGCCAATTCTATTGAATTTATGGGACATTTGGGAACAAAACCGATTACACTTGCTAGAAAAAGTGTATTAGTTGGCTTGTAAACGGTTTCTAGGTGTTCAAATAAGGTAGTTCATGCAGATCTGGGACGATATCTTTTGTATGAGATTCATTTATCAAGTCTATAAGATACTGGTTTAAAATATTTCAAATGGAGCAGGATAGACTCCTTCTACAAGCATACCAGATGGTATCAAATAAGACTTGATAGCAACAGGAAAATTGTTGGCCATCCAATGTAGGGAAATTCTGCATGAAGTGGATTAACAGCCAGGTCTTGGGAGTGTACGATCATATCAGGATTAATAAATACTTTCAAATAAAGACTTGTTGACATACTTATTCGGGAATTGTCTGCTGTTGCCAGTAACGGACACATTTCAAAGGTTATATTCTATGCAGTTCGAACAAGACAGTGTGGTAAAATTGAACGTGTATAAAATTCAACTTCAATGTGTCGTGTGCCAATATGTTTTAGATAATATCAGCTTAAGTGTGTGACATTTCTTTCTCCCAATGCATCGTTTGATTTATTGTTACATTTATGAATATATAATGACTGTCCAGATCAAACTACTACTTCCACCCCCTCCTCCTTCTCTTGATTACGTGAATAGGGGCCACAGCTGATGTTCATTAAAACATTACTTTGTTCGTTTGCTCGTTTGTTCATCTTGGCCAAGACCATGTGGTAACTATGGAAGTAACGTACCGAAAATTTGACATTAAAACTTTATTGTGCAGATCATCTGTTTGATGTTCGCTTAATAGCAATATCCCCTTCAAACTTTAAATTTACCTTTAAACTATTCTCCCCATTAATGGAACTATACAAGGTATAATGTACTGGGTGAACGAGGTGCACAGTTTAACTAGCGTCACATTGCACATCTGTATGTTGCTGCGTTCAGTAGACTGATAATACTTTTCCTCCGATATACTATCATTAGAAAATGAGTTGTACCCTTAGTATAGGAGCCCTAACAATCTATCGTCAGTAACATGTCAACACACCAAGAAATCTCTCCATCTCCGTTTTGTTTATTTATCAGTGCGCCTGTCTGTCTCAGTGTACGCGAGTGTCTCTTTGTCTGTCTTACTCTCGCTGTCTTTGCTTACAGCCTTTGTATCTCCCTACTGGTGTTCAAAGACAAAGCCTGAAGGCAGAGTTCACCCAGTCGTGTGATCCGAGGCCAGAAACTGTCTTCTGTAGCTGGGCCCCACATATGTAGGGGTCATGAATGAAAGTAGCCTCTGTTCTGTCAAAATCGTTCATTTATTGTATTACTGTGATAAATGTGTGTTACGAGTGTGTGTGTCTGTATGTCTGTCTGTCTGTGTGTCTGCATGTGTGTGTGTATATATATTTCTCTCTCTCTCTCTCTCTCTCTCTCTGTGTGTGTGTGTGTGTGTGTGTGTGTGTGTGTGTGTGTGTGTGTGTGTGTGTGTGTGTGTGTGTGTGTGTGTGTGTGTGTGTGTGTGTGTGTGCGTGTTCGCACTTCAATTCGGGAATTCTGTTGATCTGTTTGTCGTAGTCTTGTTGCTGTTGTTATTGCATTATTTTTTCTTTCCGTAGTTTCTCATCGACCGACCTAAAAGGGTTGCATGGTGCGCCTGTCGTGTTTTGTTATATCGAACATGCTTTCTGTTTTTGTGTTTTTCATGTTTGTGTTTGCTTCAGCGGTGGCAGTCAGTTTAATTCAGATTTGAGTTTTACTGTACTTTTCATTATTCCTTGTATTGTATATGTCCTGATATTGATGCTGTTTCGTTAACTTGTAGTTAAGAGTTTCACCTGTTCTCTATGGTTCAATTGAACAATATTTGGAAAGACCACAGCATAACAGCAGGACCTTAAGATAAAACTCTTAAAATGTCTTGTCTGGCCAGTGATGTTATACGGCTGCGAGGCATGGACAATGAAGAAAGAGGATGAAAGACGAGTGGAAGCAGCAGAGCTGTGGTTTTACCGAAGACTGCTGAGGGTCAAATGGACGGATAGGCGCTCAAATGAAAGCATACTGAATGAGTTGGGTACTACACGCAAGCTCCTAGTACTCATACAACGGAGGAAACTGAAATATGTTGGACACGCAATCCGTAATGAGAGAACAGACTTGATGTCCACTGTCCTCCAAGGTAAAGTGGAAGGAAAGAGAAACAGAGGACGGCCACCTGCATCACTTGCTAGAAACATCACAAACATCAGTGGCAAGAAACTCCAGGAGGTGGTCAGACTTAGCCAAGATCGAGAGTGCTGGAGGCAACTTGTGAGGACATCATGTGCAGCGGCCAACACTGTTCCCGGTGACGCCGACAGGTGAGACAGGTGAGACTATGGCAAAGGGAAAAAAATGTTGTCAAAAGAAGACAAAGGGAAAAAATGTTGTCAAAAGAAGAACAGGTACAAAAAGTTGCTTTATGTGTGGAGGTATGGCCTAGTCGATAAAATACCTGGCCAAGAAACAAAAGGTCAAGCTTGGATACCTGGCTGGTAAGATTTTCTCCCCACCCGACCGGACTCACAGATATGTGTTAATGGCAATATCAAGGAAAATAAACTTCTTCCATGGCGGTATAGGAACGTTTTTTGGTAGAAAAAGAACATTACTTTTTAGCCATAACGGGATTAAGGAATATTATTTTTTATAATGATATTAAGGAACATTGTTTTTCATGGCAGTATTAATAAATGTTAACTTCTTTCTGTGGCAGTACTAAGGAACATTAACTTATGCCTGCCTGTAGGAAAATCACTTGGTTTCCAGATGTCACAACGTGTTCATATTGCAGCCTCCCCCCCCCCCCTTCTCTCTCTCTTTTTCTCACTCTGTGTTTCTGTCTCTGTCTGTCTGTCTCTCTATCTGTCTCTCTCTTTCTTTCTGTCTTTCATTCTCTCTTTCCTTCTCTCTCATTTTCTCTGCCTATCTGTCTTTATTTTCTCTCTCTCTCTCCCTTCCTCCCTCCCTCTCTCTCTCTCTCTCTTTCTGTCTTTCTCTCTCTGTGTGTCTCTCTCTCTCTCTCCCTCTGTCTCTCTCTCTCTCTCTCTTTCTCTCCGTGTCTCTCTCTCTCTCCCTCTGTCTCTCTCTCTCTCTCTCTCTCTCTCTCTCTCTGTGTGTCTGTCTGCCCCTCAATTATATCAATCTATATAAACCATTTCAAATACAGAGCACTATTATAATATAATTACTGTATGAATATTCAGTTTTGTTGTTTTCGTACTACCCTTATGGGTGACCATGGCCTCAACCATCTGATTGTGAATCTCTGTCCCTCTCAGTCTCTATCTGTCTCTGTCTCTGTCTGTCTCGTCTGTTTCTCTGTCTCTGTCTCTCCCTGTCTCTGTCTCTTTCTGTCTGTCTGTCTCTGTCTGTCTGTCTGTCTCTCTGTCTCTCTCTCTCTCTCTCTCTGTGTCTGTCCTTTCTGTCTGTCTCTGTCTCTGTCTCTCTCTCTCTCTGTCTCTCTGTGTCTCTTTCTTTCTGTCTGTCTCTCTCTGTCTCTGTCTCTCTCTTTCTGTCTGTCTGTCTGTCTCTCTCTGTCTCTCTCTGTCTCTGTCTCTCTCTGTTTCTTTCTGTCTGTCTGTCTGTCTCTCTCTCTCTCTGTCTCTTTCTGTCTCTCTCTCGCTTTCCCTTTCTCTCTCTCTCTCCCTCTGTCTCTCTCTCTTTTGTCTGTCTGTCTGTCTGTCTGTCTGTCTGTCCGTCTGTCTGACTGTCTGTTTGTCTTGTGTTTTCTCTAAGATAAGAAACGGCAGAAAAAGGAATGATTGCGGATAATTACATACGTAACAATAATGCACGGTGTATAATGTGCATTTTAATGTGATACCGTATACTTTAATGTGATACCGTATACTTTAATGTGATACCGTATACTTTAAAATCAACCAAAGTACAGTATATGTAGTCTCAAGTTTGCCTTATTCTTTATTATTACAATTTTTTTAATGCTCATTACTGGGATATTGCTTTGTAAAAAGAAGGTGAATCGTTCAGACCTCTCAGAGCCGTGCTTGTGATCATTGCTTCAAAGATTAACGGGTGTAACTGAAGCAGGCGAATATCAGTGACGTATTTCCAATGGCTAAACGTGAAATTAATACACGCTTGAGAAGCCATGACACTGGCACACCACATGCTGTAGCCCATTTGATTGTCTCCCATAGAGAATATAAACATGATGGAGAACCAGCACACATTGATGTTATATCATCCTGATAAAAAATAACTGGGTGGAATTTTTCATTAGAGTTGTCTTTGTCTATGACTGCGTGTCTGATTTGTCTGCGTGTTCATTCGTCTTTGTCTTGTTCTACATTCTTCCATGTTTTTACATTTCATATGCACACGCACACATACACTTTCACACACACACACACACACACACACACACACACACACACACACACACACACACACACACACACACACACACACACACACACACACACACACACACACACGCACACATACACTTTCACACACGCGCACACACACACACACACACACACACACACACATACACTTTCACACACCGCACACACACACACACACACACACACACACACACACACACACACCACACACACACACACACACACACACCACACACACATTATTCAACCGCTTGCGAACTGTATCAATCATATTGTTCCACACAATGCTCAAGCGCCCGTTTCTTTATTGAGGTCCTGGTAACAACACATCACCCACACAACTGGCTCAGTTATAACAACCTTTGCATAGTAATCGGATAACGCTTAATTACGGTGTCACTCATTTAAAACAATGATGATTATCATCAGGTGCCTTGCCACATAGTGTTGGCGATCATGGCCTTCCATATGTTTCTATCTCCTGTTGCCTCAAGCACCTCTTCCATTTTTTTGTCTTCAGCCACTCTGCGAGTCAGTCAAATATCTTCTCCATGGGTCTACCTGGTGCTCTCTTTCCCCTCCAGCTTTTCCGTTGTGACCAGGTGCTCCAATTCCCCTTTCCTCATAAAATGACCTATAAATGTTACCTGTCTTTTCCTAATCTTCCTTATGAATGATCTTCTTGTGTCTGCCTCCATCAAGACTGTCTCGTTTGTTTTCTTTGCTGTCCCTGGAACTCTCAATATTCTTCTTAGAAACCACATCTCGGCTGCCTCAATCTTGTTCTGGCTTTGCTTGTTGACTGTCCACGCCTGGCAACCGTATAACAGTATTGGCTCTATATAACATTCAAGAACTCTCTTCCTGATGTTAATTGATAGGCATCTGTTGGTAAGAATGCTTGTCATCTTCTTGAATGCTGTTTTGGCTTGGCCGATTCTGCTGGCTATTTCTGATGTGCATCTGCCGTCTGGTGAAATGATCGTTTCCAAGTATTTAAATTTATTAACCTGTGTCAAGGTTGTGCCATTCGCTGTTATTTTGCATGAGGGGATTTCATGTTTTTTACTGATCACCATGACTTCAGTCTTCCTGCTGTTTAGTTCCAACCCCGTACGTTTGCTTTCTATTTCTAATATATTCACAAGGTTTTGTAGGTCTCTTTCATTTTCTGCAATTAGCACAATGTCATCTGCGTATCGAATGTTGTTTATCATTTTTTCTCCAACCTTTAATCCAGGGTCTTCCTCTAGTTTCTCATGACGTTTTCGCTGTAAAGTGAAAACAGATCTGGTGATAAAACACAACACTGTCTGACTCCTCTTTTGATGTTTTGGACAGAGCTTATATCGTTTTCTATTGTCACTGCAGTTGTTTGTTCCCAGTACCTATTTCTGATAATTCGTAGATCATTATCAGCTAATCTTTAACTGTACGACAGTTTCTCCTCAAATCAATGCATTGACTTCTTGTTCATTATAGAATCAATTGTAAACATTCATCGTTATGCTTTGCATCATTTTCTGGAATAGGCCGTCAGTATCTGTCCGACGTTTTTTTAACATGCACATCCCAGGCACAAAACTTCACTACGCTTCTAATTCCAACATCTCTTGTCCAGCGTAAATTCGCCAAGTTCCAGTTGTGTAGAATGGATTCCCTGTCCACATTACATATTATGTATCAATGACTTCTTTCAGATCTGCTATGAAAATATCTGTTTCAAAATCAGTCATAAGAACAAAAAGGTAGAATCAGAAGGCACATTTGATATGACAAGACAAGGCAAGACAGGCACACATTTTCGGCAGCTGGCTTTGCCAAGCATATACAAAAGATGACATCGCCTAAACACACAAAACGTAAAACGTAATGGAAAAGCAGTACTCTGCTTAACGTCTTAATTCTACTCTCTCTCTCTCTCTCTCTCTCTCTCTCTCTCTCTCTCTCTCTCTCTGTGCGTGCGTAGCGCGTGCGCGTGCATGTGTGTGTGTGTGTATGTGTGTGTGTGTGTGTGTGTGTGTGTGTGTGTGTGTGTGTGTGTGTGTGTGTGTGTGTGTGTGTGTACGAGTGTATAAATAATTTTTTTTGGTATTTGAGCGAGTGTGTGTGTGTGTGAAAGGAAGGAGGGCGTGGTGGGGGTGAGACGGTCGTCGTCTTCATCGTCGTCATCTTCATCACCATCATTATTATCGTTGTTGCTGTTGTTATAATGATAATAAGAAGAAGAAGAAGAAGAAGAACTATTATTATTATTATTATATTGTTGTTGTCATTATCATTATTATTGTTGATGTCATTTTATTATTTTTTTTATTATTTCTAAATCCACACCCATCTCGGTTTTAAGTCTTTTTATCCTTTTTACTCTTCCTTTATTTCTGTCAGATTTCATTCAGACAGAAAACGTCAGTGCTTCCTGTTTTCCCAACAGGCCTAAGAGTGCCGATATCCTTGAACACATGGCAATCAGGAAAATCCACAGACATGATATGTTTAATGTTGGATCATTCCAGAGGATTACAGCCTCAACATGGCAAACAAACATTGATGATCTCAACAATATTGGGATTTTGTCCCTGTTGCTGTGTTGATAGCCAGGGAGGGAATTTGCCCCAGCCCCACCCCCTAGCTTGCCCATCCCACCCACCCCCTTTCTGATCACTTTCTCTTACTGATAATCTTAACATTACGCCTCGTCTCTCCGTGTTGCTGTATTTTGGGATTGCGCCTGAGGGCAAGAACCAAGTACTTGTATAATCATTGGCACACAAAAGATACTCTTGTGCTTTGGGTCACATGGGACTGGGATCAAGAGTGAAATTAACATCCTGTATTGTTATCAACCTGCATTCTTTTACTGCGAGTATTGAGTGTGTGTTCGTTCTTTAATTTAACGTCTGTTCACTATGGTGATATTAGACAGTTTGTGTGTGTGTGTGTGTGTGTGTGTGTGTGTGTGTGTGTGTGTGTGTGTGTGTGTGTGTGTGTGTGTGTGTGTGTGTGTGTGTGTGTGTGAGTGAGTAGTGTTTGTGTGTGTTGAGTGAGTGTTTGTGTGTGTTTTGTGTGAGTGTGTGTTGTGTGAGTGTGTTTGTGTGAGTGTTGTGTGTGTGTTGTGTGTTTGTGGTGTGTGTGTGTGTGTGTGTGAGTGTTTGTGTGTGTGTGTTTGTGTGTTTGTGTGTGTCGTGCGTCGTGGTGTGTGTGTGTGTGTGTGTGTGTGTGTGTGTGTGTGTGTGTGTGTGACGAATTTTATATGACACGATGTATTATCCGGAAAAGGAAGACTTTCTTTTCGTTCTATTTTTTTTTCTGATGCGTGTATGTGCGTTCTGCCCCCACTGAACAGGCAATATGTTGCACAGTCTGCATACCCCATCTTAGTTGGGCTTGAACACCGGGCGTTTTTATGTTTCGTTAACCCTCCAAACACTGCGTTAAGGTACAGGACCTTTCAGGTATTGAATGGGTTGAAATGAACGGGGAACAATACAATGGAATATAAATGAAGTACGATGATTATATCAATGGTTTACAGGTTTTTCACCGTTACAGCTGTCTTGATTGTGGATAGTCACACAGAGAAACAAACAAGGAAGTGAGCTAGAAAGTCAGACTGAGCGGTCTGCACTCAAAACATATCTTCACAAAGGAAAGTAACACAATCGGGAATACTGACATTCAGAAAAACCAAAGCAACGACAACAAAACAATGACTCTGCTTCTTTTCCAGTTGATATGATGTCTACAACCTGTCCTGGCCATCTTTCTCCGAGCATGAGCCAGAAGAAGAAGACACACCGTCCTAAACTTCAAACCAGGCAAAGTTTTGTGATGTATCAGATGTTGAGAGCGGGTTGATCATGGATGTGGAGCTAAAACAAACAGCGTTGTGGTGATGGATGACAAGTCAGCAAGCTACAGACGGCACTGACTGTTGGCCACACGACGAGAGCAGACAGACGACACATAGCAATCCCTGTCACTATGTCTGGGCTTACCACTCTCACACCTCCTTGATCTAAATGGATGAGGAAGGAATGGGCCACAACCAAAGTAGTGGGTGGCACATGATTGAGGACAGACTGCC
>JAPXFY010000013.1:78143750-78146250 GCA_030674185.1 Monoplex corrugatus | reverse complement strand
GTGTTGCGTGTGGTGTGTGGTGTGTGTGTGTGAGTGTGTGTGTGTGTGGTGTGTGTGTGAGGTGTTGTGTTTGCGTGTGTGTGTGTGTGTGTGTGTGTGTGTGGGGTGGTTGGGGGGGGGAGTTGTCCAGTTTTATATACATCGTGACTTTTAATGAAGCACATGGAACATGTGTATCTGTGTCTGACGGTTATATTTTATCTAAAGCATGATTTATGTTTAAGCCTTTGCTTTACGTGTATTTAGTCATACAAGTGTATAGTTGATATTTAAACTGATGTATAAGCCAGTAAAAGACTCTGCAAAGAAATGTGAATAGGAAGCAGTGGAAGAATGGAACATGTATTGGCAGTTGCTGTTTTTCAAAATTAATCTTTGTGAGATGCCTGCTGTGTGTGTCACTCCTCTAGAAGTCGTATGTTTTCCCCATACATTCAATGTTTATTACATAATATTAAATCGTATAAAGTAAGCTGTGAATAGTAGCGTTTGCACGAGTGTGCACTTGTGCTTTAGTAAGCACACGATTGAGATTTGAGGCGCTATTTATTCAGTCAGCAGAGGGCTCGGAGTCATGACCTGGATGTGCCGCCCCGAGGTGTAAGGAATTCAGGCGAAACACTTGTCTAAGGGGGTCTTCTCTGAAGACTTCTGTGTCTAGCTCTCCCTAGAGTTTCTTTCTACCAGTCAGTTCCTTTGTGGGGGGGGGGGGGGGGGGGAAAGGTTAATGGCTCATTAATGTCAGAGAAATATCAGTAATCGTTGTTTCAGAGATTAGCGGGTGTAATCGAAGCAAACGAGTATCACTGACATGTTTCCGGTGGATTGACTGAGAATTGATAAATGCATGCACGTGAAACCATCTTGACGTTGGCAGATTATGTGCTTTAGCACATCTGGTTATTTCTCATCAAGCATGAAAACATGATAGAGAACTAACACGCATGCATGTTATGAACTCATGCTGCAGAAATAATTACGTGGTATTATGCTGCAGGATAACTGTGTGGTATTATGCTACAGAGATAATTGTGTGGTATTATGCTGCAGGGATAACTGTGTGGTATTATGCTGCAGGGATAACTGTGTGGTATTATGCTGCAGGATAACTGTGTGGTATTATGCTGCAGGGATAACTGTGTGGTATTATGCTGCAGGATAACTGTGTGGTATTATGCTGCAGGGATAACTGTGTGGTATTATGCTGCAGGGATAACTGTGTGGTATTATGCTGCAGGGATAACTGTGTGGTATTATGCTGCAGGGATAACTGTGTGGTATTATGCTGCAGGGATAACTTGTGTGGTATTATGCTGCAGAGATAATTGTGTGGTATTTTTTCAGGTTTGTGATTGATTGGTTGATTTGATTGTTTCTATGTTAAATTTGTTATTTGTCTGCCTGTCTGTTCTCTTCTGTCTTTGTCTATTTGTCTGTCTGTCTGTTTCCTTCTGTTGTCTTTATCTAACTGTCTGTCTGTTGTTCTCTCTGTCTTTATCTGTCTGGTCTGTCTGTTCCTCTTCTGTCTTTATCTTCTGTCTGTCTGTCTGTTCCTCTTCTGTCTTTATCTATCTGTCTGTCTGTCTGTTCCTCTTCTGTCTTTATCTATCTGTCTGTCTGTCTGTTCCTCTTCTGTCTTTGTCTGTCTGTCTGCCTGTCTGTTCCTATTCTGTCTTTGTCTATCTGTCTGTCTGTCTGTTCCTCTTCTGTCTTTTCTATCTGTCTGTCTGTCTGTTCCTCTTCTGTCTTTATCTATCTGTCTGTCTGTCTGGTCCTCTTCTATCTTTGTCTATCTGTCTGTCTGTCTGTTCCTCTTCTGTCTTTGTCTATCTGTCTGCTGTCTGTTTTGTCTGTTCCTATTCTGTCTTTGTCTATCTGTCTGTCTGTCTGTTCCTCTTCTGTCTTTGTCTATTTTGTCTGTCTGTCTGTTCCTCTTCTGTCTTTGTCTATCTGTCTGTCTGTCTGTTCCTCTTCTGTCTTTATCTATCTGTCTGCCTGTTCCTCTTCTGTCTTTGTCTATCTGTCTGTCTGTCTGTTCCTCTTCTGTCTTTGTCTATCTGTCTGCCTGTCTGTTCCTCTTCTGTCTTTGTCTATCTGTCTGCCTGTCTGTTCCTTTCTGTCTTTGACTGTCTGTTGCTGTCTGTTCCTCTTCTGTCTTTGTCTGTCTGTTTGCCTGTCTGTTCCTCTTCTGTCTTTGTCTGTCTGTCTGTCTGTCTGTTCCTCTTCTGTCTTTATCTATCTGTCTGTCTGTCTGTCTGTTCCTCTTCTGTCTTTGTCTATTTGTCTGCCTGTCTGTTCCTCTTCTGTCTTTGTCTGTCTGTCTGCCTGTCTGTTCCTCTTCTGTCTTTGTCTATCTGTCTGCCTGTCTGTTCCTCTTCTGTCTTTGTCTGTCTGTCTGCCTGTCTGTTCCTCTTCTGTCTTTATCTATCTGTCTGTCAGTCTGTCCTCTTCTGTCTTTGTCTATCTGTCTGTCTGTTCCTCTTCTGTCTTTGTCTTATTT
>JAPXFY010000013.1:78121250-78128750 GCA_030674185.1 Monoplex corrugatus | reverse complement strand
TTCTGTCTGCTGTACTAGTTGTACTGTATTGTCTGTTCTGTCTGCTGTACTAGTTGTACTGTATTCTCTGTTCTGTCTCTGTACTAGTTACTGTATTCTGTTCTAGTCTGTACTCTATTGTACTGTATTCTCTGTTCTGTTGCTGTACTAGTTGTACTGTATTCGTCTGTTCTGTCTGCTGTACTAGTTGTACTGTATTCTCTGTTCTGTCTGCTGTACTAGTTGTACTGTATTCTCTGTTCTGTCTGCTGTACTAGTTGTACTGTATTCTCTGTTCTGTCTGCTGTACTAGTTTACTGTATTCTCTGTTCTGTCTATTTGTACTTAGTTGTACTGTATTCTCTGTTCTGTCTTGCTGTACTAGTTGTACTGTATTCTCTGTTCTGTCTGTCTGTACTAGTTTACTGTATTCTCTGTTCTGTCTGTCTTGTACTAGTTGTACTGTATTCTTAGTGTTCTGTCTGCTGTACTAGTTGCTACTGTATTGTCTGTTCTGTCTTCTGTACTAGTTTCACTGTATTCCTTCTGTTC
Source organism: Monoplex corrugatus (assembly GCA_030674185.1). Taxonomy (NCBI): domain Eukaryota; kingdom Metazoa; phylum Mollusca; class Gastropoda; order Littorinimorpha; family Ranellidae; genus Monoplex; species Monoplex corrugatus. Next base: position 78,128,219 of record JAPXFY010000013.1, on the reverse strand, counting down.
TGTCTTTTTGTACTAGTTTTTACTGTATTGTGTGTTCTGTCTGCTGTACTAGTTCTTCTGTATTCTCTGTTCTGTCTGCTGTACTAGTTCTACTGTATTCTCTGTTCTGTCTTCTGTACATAGTTTGTACTGTATTCTCTGTTCTTGTCTTTTGTACTAGTTTGTACTGTATTGTGTGTTCTGTCTGCTGTACTAGTTGTCTGTATTCTCTGTTCTGTCTGCTGTACTAGTTCTACTGTATTCTGTTCTGTCTTGTACTAGTTTCTGTTTTCTGTCTTGTACTAGTTGTACTGTATTCTCTGTTCTGTCTTTTGTACTAGTTCTACTGTATTGTTGTTCTGTCTTCTGTACTAGTTCTGTTGTATTGTCTGTTCTGTCTGCTGTACTAGTTTCTACTTGTATTCTCTGTTCTGCTTCTTTGTACTGTTCTACTATTTTGTTCTGTCTTGTACTAGTTCTTGTATTGTCTGTTCTGTCTTTGTACTAGTTCTGTTGTATTGTCTGTTCTGTCTTTTGTACTAGTTCTGTTGTATTGTCTGTTCTGTCTGTTGTACTAGTTCTGCTGTATTGTCTGTTCTGTCTGTTGTACTAGTTCTGTTGTATTCTCTGTTCTGTCTGTTGTACTAGTTCTGCTGTATTCTCTGTTCTGTCTTTGTACTAGTTCTGCTGTATTGTGTGTTCTGTCTGCTGTACAGTTCTTGTATTGTCTGTTCTTCTGTGTATTAGTCTGTATTGTCTGTTCTGTCTGTTGTACTAGTTCTGTTGTATTCTCTGTTCTGTCTGTTATACTAGTTCTGTGTATTGTCTGTTCTGTCTGTTGTACTAGTTTCTGTTTGTTTGTTGTCTGTTCTGTCTAGTTCTGTTGATTGTCTGTTCTGTCTGTTGTACTAGTTCTACTGTATCTGTTTTGTGTTGTATTAGTTTCTGTTGTATTCTCTGTTTGTCTTTTGTCTAGTTCGCTTGTATTCTCTAGTTCTGTCTGTTGTACTAGTTCTGTTGTCTGTTCTGTCTGTTGTATTAGTTCTGTTGTATTTCTGTTCTGTCTTTGTACTAGTCTGTTGTATTTCTGTTCTGCTGTATAGTTCTCTGTTTTTGTCTGTTCTGTCTGTTGTACTAGTTCTACTGTATTGTCTGTTCTGTCTGCTGTACTAGTTCTGTTGTATTGTCTGTTCTGTCTGTTGTATTAGTTCTGCTGTATTGTCTGTTCTGTCTGCTGTACTAGTTCTACTGTATTGTCTGTTCTGTCTGTTGTACTAGTTCTACTGTATTGTCTGTTCTGTCTGCTGTACTAGTTCTGTTGTATTGTCTGTTCTGTCTGTTGTACTAGTTCTGCTGTATTGTCTGTTCTGTCTATTGTACTAGCTCTACTGTATTCTCTGTTCTGTCTGTTGTACTAGTTCTGCTGTATTGTCTGTTCTGTCTGTTGTACTAGTTCTACTGTATTGTCTGTTCTGTCTGTTGTACTAGTTCTGCTGTATTGTCTGTTCTGTCTGCTGTACTAGTTCTGTTGTATTGTCTGTTCTGTCTGTTGTACTAGCTCTACTGTATTCTCTGTTCTGTCTGTTGTACTAGCTCTACTGTATTCTCTGTTCTGTCTTTTGTACTAGTTCTACTGTATTGTCTGTTCTGTCTTTTGTACTAGTTCTGTTGTATTGTCTGTTCTGTCTTTTGTACTAGTTCTACTGTATTGTCTGTTCTGTCTTTTGTATTAGTTCTACTGTATTGTCTGTTCTGTCTTTGTATTAGTTCTACTGTATTGTCTGTTCTGTCTGTTGTACTAGTTCTGCTGTATTGTCTGTTCTGTCTGCTGTACTAGTTCTACTGTATTGTGTGTTCTGTCTGCTGTACTAGTTCTACTGTATTGTCTGTTCTGTCTGCTGTACTAGTTCTGTTGTATTGTCTGTTCTGTCTGTTGTACTAGTTCTACTGTATTGTGTGTTCTGTCTGCTGTACTAGTTCTACTGTATTGTCTGTTCTGTCTTTTGTACTAGTTCTACTGTATTCTCTGTTCTGTCTGCTGTACTAATTCTACTGTATTGTCTGTTCTGTCTGCTGTACTAGTTCTGTTGTATTGTCTGTTCTGTCTGCTGTACTAGTTCTACTGTATTGTCTGTTCTGACTGCTGTACTAGTTCTCCTGTATTCTCTGTTCTGTCTGCTGTACTAGTTCTACTTTATTCTCTGTCTCTGCTGTCTTGGTTTTCTTTTTGAGCATATACTTTGACATATTTTCCATTATTTATTACTAATGTCGGCGAAAAGTAGACTTTCTTTGGGTACTTAAAGAGGATCTTTTTATAAATTGCGCTCAGCCTACGTGTGTGTGTGTGTGTGTGTGTGTGTGTGTGTGCGTGTGTGTGTGTGTGTGTGTGTGTGTGTGTGTGTGTGTGTGTGTGTGTGTGTGTGTGTGTGTGTTTTGTGCGTGTGTGTGTGTGTGTGTCTGTCTGCCTGTGTCTGTTTTTGTGTCCGTACCTTTCCTTCTTCTCTTCTTTCTTTGTGACAGTTTTTGACAATCCAAATCTCATTTTCCTACTATTTGAAAGAATCAAAAACACAGTTTGATCTGCCTGCCTTCCACACAGTAAAACAGTGTCTGTACGGGTGACCAAAATGGCCTTCTGTTCTCACCATTACCCACCACCTTCATTATCCTTTATCTGTTTAGATCCAGAGGTGTGAGTGTGGTGGTCTCAGTCTTAGTGGTACAGATCACTGTACGTTGTTCACAGGCCTGAGGTCTGTGGTGTTGTCTGTCTTCTTTCTTTGTCCCACCAGCTGTCAGTGCCGTCTGTGTCTGTCAGACTGCTCATCTATCAGCACAGTGCTCACAGTTTGTCTTATCTCCACCCAAACACCAGATACGCAAATACAAACACAAGCACAGGTACAAAAATTATGAGAAAAAGACTGAAACTTCCCTGCTGCTGTGTCCAATGTGAGAAAAGGAATAAACTGACTAAGATCAGATATATTTGACAATCCAGATAGAAAAATTTGCGCCTGTCTTGTCTTGTTGTATTAAATACGGGTTCGTATTCCTTTTTTTGTGTTCATTCCTATTTGGATTGTCAAATGTATCTGATCTTAGTCAGTTTATTCCTTTTCTCACATTGGACACAACAGCAGGGAAGTTTCTGTCTTTTTCTCCTAATTTTTGTGTCTGGTGTTTGTTTGTAATCTTACGCTTGACGTAGGCCAGTTGGCCGAAAATTAGCGCCTGTCTTGTCTTGTTGTATTAAATACGCGTTCGTATTCTTCTTTCGTTTTTCTGGTTCCTGTTTGCTTGAACGCGGCAGTCATACTTGTTTTGGATGTGATACAGCACCGTTTGTCTTATCTCCACCCCAATTGGCATATCTGCTGATGAACACACCAATCACTCAGCTTTGATCTGGGTTAGGTGGCTGAGGTTCCTGTCTGTTCTTTTTTCTGTTTATACAAACTAGGAGTCAAGGCGAATCAGTAAGGACTACATCAGTTCCTGTCAGCCAGACTGGAACACGTACACCTGTTTTCTGGTCCTGTCTCTGTGGGATTGTTCTTTCTTGGTTAAGTTTCGTGCAGTCAACAGTACAGCAAACATACACTGTACAGCAAACATACACAGTACAGCAAACATACACAGTACAGCAAACATACACAGTACAGCAAGCATACACAGTACAGCAAACATACACTGTACAGCAAACATACACAGTACAGCAAACATACACAGTATAGCAAACATACACAGTATAGCAAGCATACACAGTACAGCAAACATACACAGTACAGCATAACAGTACAGCAAGCATACACAGTACAGCAAACATACACAGTATAGCAAAATACACAGTACAACAAACATACACAGTACAGCAAACATACACAGTATAGCAAAACATACAGCAGCATACAGACAGCAAACATACACAGTACAGCAAACATACACAGTATAGCAAACATACACAGTACAGCAAACATACACAGTACAGCAAACACATACACAGTACAGCAAACATACACAGTACAGCAAACATACACAGTATAGCAAACATACACAGTACAGCAAACATACACAGTATAGCAAACATACAGCAGCTACACAGTACAAAGCATACACAGTATAGCAAACATACACAGTATAGCAAACATACACAGTACAGCAAACATACACAGTACAGCAAACATACACAGTACAGCAAACATACACAGTATAGCAAACATACACAGTATAGCAAACATACAAGTATAGCAAACATACACAGTAAGAAAACATACACAGTACAGCAAACATACACAGTACAGCAACATACACAGTAAGCAAACATACACAGTATAGCAAACATACACAGTACAGCAAACATACACAGTAAGCAAACATACACAGTACAGCAAGCATACACAGTACAGCAAACATACACAGTACAGCAAACATACACAGCATAGCAAACATACACAGTACAACAAACATACACAGTATAGCAAACATACACAGTACAGCAAACATACACAGTACAGCAAACATACACAGTAAGCAAACATACACAGTACAGCAAACATACACAGTACAGCAAGCATACACAGTACAGCAAACATACACAGTACAGCAAACATACACAGTACAGCAAACATACACAGTACTAGCAAACATACACAGTACAACAAACATACACAGTACAGCAACATACACAGTACAGCAAACATACACAGTATAGCAAATACACAGTACAGCATAGCAACATACACAGTACAGCAAACATACACAGTATCAGCAAGCATACACAGTACAGCAACATACACGTACAGCAAACATACACAGTACAGCAAACATACACAGTACAGCAAGACATACACAGTACAGCAAACATACACAGTACAGCAAGCATACACAGTACAGCAAACATACACAGTATAGCAAGCAGTAACAGCAAGCATACACAGTACAGAAAACATACACAGTACAGCAAACATACACAGTACAGCAAGCATACACAGTACAGCAAACATACACAGTACAGCAAACATACACAGTACAGCAAACATACACAGTACAGCAAACATACACAGTACAGCAAACATACACAGTACAGCAAACATACACAGTACAGCAAACATACACAGTATAGCAAACATACACAGTACAGCAAACATACACAGTACAGCAAACATACACAGTACAGCAAACATACACAGTACAGCAAACATACACAGTACAGCAAACATACACATATAGCAAAGCATACAGCAAGCATACACAGTACAGAAAAGCATACACAGTACAGCAACATACACAGTACAGCAAACATACACAGTACTGCACAACATACACAGTACAGCAAGCATACACAGTACAGCAAACATACACAGTACAGCAAACATACACAGTACAGCAAGACATACACAGTACAGCAAACATACACAGTACAGCAAACATACACAGTACAGCAAGCATACACAGTACAGCAAACATACACAGTACAGCAAACATACACAGCAAGCAAGCATACACAGTACAGCAAGCATACACAGTACAGCAAACATACACAGTATAGAGGTGACTGTCTACGTTATTAACGTTTGTCTTGCTGTAGATGAAGGGGTCGCTCTGTCTGTTGTTACTTTATTGTTTCTTTCCTTGGGGAACGGCGATTCTTTAGATTGACTTTCAGTCTTTGTTGTTTCTTTGTGTTATATGTGGCAGTCTGTTTGTCTATAAAGATGATTTATTAAAACATATATTTAGCTAAAATCTGGATGGACCATTAACAACTGTGTATGTTCGCTATCCCCATAAGAAATTCAAAATTGTATCGTTAAAATGACCTGACGACACAGAGTTTTGAAATGTAGAAGTGTCACCAGGTGTAACTGTAATATTTTGAAATAGTTAACCCATCAATATCAATATCACAATCCATTTAGTTCCCGAGTACATGTCCACATTTCCGAATTTCAGTTAGTAAAACTTTTAAAAATGCATTCCTTCCTCGAACATATTTATTGAAATGTGCGTGTCGATAGTCAGCTTTTAAGAGTTATGATGGTATGCAAACAGTGCTTCTGTCTCAAAACAGTGTACAAACTGTCCTGTTAACTGGAGCCATTCACCACAAACTCTTTTTCCTTGAAGTTGGTTTCAGAATGTCCTGTCCTGTGCTGCTATCTTTTTTCACACCGAATCACTTGTCACTGTTGTCAGACGACACTTTAACTATTTTCCTGTATACAACAGCATGAAACAGTAAAAAACAACACTGTCCCCTTCCCCTCCTGTACAATAATAACAGCCTGAAGGTCGTACATATGACTGACATGTGACAAAAGTCCTGATGTACACAATATAGACAGACGTAGACAGGTGCACCAATAAAGACACCATCGGCGGAACTAAAACCATCTGATAAAGTAAGCTTTAAAAAGTGATTCTAGGATCGAGATGGTTAATTTTTGTCGACAGTTCCAAACATGTAACATTGAAAGACAAGGCCTGCCAAATGACGTTGACAATATCACAGTCCACACGATTTCAAGCATACAACAAGATGACCGCACTGACGTCAGATGGCAGCATATCTTACGTTACTTCCCCCTGTCACGTGCTCACGAAAACCCAGTGATGCTCATCTTCATGGCACAATGAAACACATCACCTTGTTATGTATGAGATATTGAGTCTTATTCATGCATGGATGCATACGTTTTTTATCACACACAACACACACACACACACACACACACACACACACACACACAAACAACACACACACACACAACACACACACAGAATATCATATAATATATATATATAACGAATTTGAACCGTATGACCATTCTGATGCATAGTGTCCAATGTATGTTTGTATTGTATATTGTAGGAAAGAGGAAGCAAAAGTTACAGGGCATGAATTGAATTAGCTTTATAAATGACACGAACGGATTTTTTTTTTTTTTTTTGAAAACATACACTGACACAATAAACCAGTCATAC
>JAPXFY010000013.1:78108750-78116250 GCA_030674185.1 Monoplex corrugatus | reverse complement strand
CTTTCATTTTTTTAAATACCATTTTTAACGCTTGGTATTGTTTAATGACTTTTTACAGACCACTGAACTGTGTTTTGATATGCCACACTCACACACACACATACACACACACGCGTGCTTATGTATACAGGCACACATACACATGTACACACTGTATATATAATGTCTCTGATTATTTCATTTTTCAACACACACCACTAGTGCACAGACATCCTGTGATACCCTGGCTGATAAAGTTACATCAGTTGTACACAATGTGCTAAATATACGCATAACATGCTGTACCTAGTGTAGTTATTATGAATAGGAAAAGTATAACAATAAGTTCGCACATCATCATGTACATGTACAAAGTTTTTCTTTCTATTATATGGGTTTTGTTGTTGTTGTTGTTGTTGTTTTCATTTTTGAAGCACGAGGCAATAAAAGTTTCACCAATTAAATGTTTCATTCTAAATATATTCACAGATTCACAAACAATGACGTTAACCAGAAGGACAAGAAAACCAATATAAGTGCGTAGCCAACAAAACAAAACAAAACAAGCGCAAATTTTCGGCCAACTAGCCTTTGTCAAGCGCGAACGCACGGTCGCAAACAGATCACAAACACCAAACAATGGATAATAAAAACGGTTCTAAAACCTTCCCTGCCGCCTCGTCCAGTGGGTAAGAAGGGGACGAGGCGGCAGGGAAGGTTTTAGTCCCGTTTTTATTATCCATTGTTTGGTGTTTGTGATCTGTTTGCGACCGTGCGTTCGCGCTTGACAAAGGCTAGTTGGTAGTTGGCCGAAAATTTGCGCTTGTTTTGTTTTGTTTTGTTGGATACGCGCTTATATTGGTTTTCTTGTTCTTCTGGTTCCTGTTTGCTTGGGCGCGGGCAGTCACACTTGTTTTGGATCTTTTAATAAGAGTTAAATCAAATGACTACACATGTGTATTATACACAACATTCTTTAAAATATACGCCCTTCTAAAAGAAATGGGACTATGAATTATTTTTGTCGTGACTTTTGTTTATAAACGAAAGATGACATTGGTCACAATGTTGGACATGCTGATAGCATAACGATTTAGGGAAAGACAAGAAATGTTGAAATGAGACGTACTCTTTGTACAACTATTAGAGTAACTGAAAAGACTAACCTTGCGTTAATGAAAACATACATACAGACTTGATAGTAAATTTAATAATCGGTTATGAAGGCAAATTTGAAAAGGCCCTGCCAAAACAGTGGCTTTTAAAATATCATATTACAGCATATCCCATTGAAGAGTTAAGTTTAAAACTGACGTGGAACTTGTACTCTTACATACAAAACAGACGCCATGTTTACCATTAATTACAACAGGAACGTGTTCTCTGTATCTGTAAGATATAAGAGGTCGATGAACGTGGTACAAGTCAATAGTAAGTTTAATTTTTAATAACCCCTTTGTGTATATCTTCTTGTCGACGTGTTTATTTACGATTCTGTTTTATGCCTTCTATCACAAAATCAGATAATTTATACGTTTGTGGAAATTTCATGTCCTTCATTTACATTTACGCTGTGCCATTATTGTTTGTTATTGTCTTCGTATCTTGTAAAAACACACTGAAAATGAAGTTGAAAGAAGAAAAAAAACGTCAAACAAAAACAATCCCTCTCAAAACATTAAGGAACTGACCACACGACACCCAGTCCTTAACATCTAACACGGCACATTTGTAGCAAATCTGTATATTTTGTCAGTTTAGTGTATATATTTCATTTACACTGTCCTCGGAAAATGTATAAATTAAGTCTGATCTGATCGATATATAGATAATAGAAAAATATATCCAAGTAGCAAAGTCAGTTCAAAAACTTTATCTGTTCACTCTGTGAACATACTTCACACTGTATATGAATGGATAGATAGATATAGATAGATAGATAGATTAGATAGATTAGATAGATAGATAGATAAGATAGATAAATAGATAGATAAATAGATAAACATACCCATTGTGCGTGTTTAAAAACTGAACAACAGGACATTGCCAGGCAGTACAATGACTATTTTAGTTTACAGTCAATAAATTCTCTTCTATAAATCATGATATGTGATAACTTGGCCGCGTTCATTGATCGGTGGTGTGGGACAGGGGTCGTCCTGTGGCAGAAAGTGGGCAGACTTGGTACTCTCTGGGCGCCACTTGTAACATCAAAATCAAATAAAGATCGCTGTCGAATTGCCTGTCTCGCTGGAATGGTTATGAGTCATGAGGCGGTCCCTGAAGCCCCACATCCTTGTTAGCCGCTATACTGAAAAACTCTGTGTGTTTGATTGGAGAGTACATCTTTCGTAGAGAAGAACTTTTTTTTTTTCAGTTGTGTTCTGAAAAGCATTATCTGGTTTTGGAGTCTCAAATAGTCAACAATGATTGTAACCTCCACGTAATGACTTCGCATAATATTGGATTAATGCATGCATGTTTTCATACACACACACGCACGCGCGCGCGCGCCACACACACTCACACACATGTGTATATATGTATGTATGTATGTATATTGTGTGTCTGTGTATTATATATATATATACATATATATATATATGTGTGTGTGTGTGTGTGTGTGTATGTATGTATACATGTGTGTGTGTGTGCATATGTATATACATACAAACACACACTCACACGCACGCACACACACACGCACACACATCTGTATATATGTATGTATGTATGTATATATGTGTGTGTATTATATATATATATATATATATTATATATATATATATATATGTGTGGGGGTGTGTGGGGGTGTGAGGGTGTACACGCACATGTATACACACACACACACACACACCACACACACACACACACACACACACACACACACACACACAACACACTCACACACACTCACATTCTTAGATAACACTTTAAAAAATACACAAAACAAGCACTTGCTGGCAATGAAAAACCCATTTGTGTGCCGATGCCCAAAAAGTCCAATCAGCATTTCATCACCTGTGATGCACGTTAGTCTGGCCTTCTCTTTGACTGCTAGCTCACAAACAACACAGTCTTCAGGCAGAAGGGGGGGGAGGGGAGGGGGTAGTCCTCCCTGGGGCCATGTCATGATACCCACATCAAATCGAGATGGCAGTCAGATTACTGGACTCTCCGTACAGCTGAAGAGTCAGGAGAAGATTTCTGAAATTCTTCGTCATTTTCGTGTGATATGATGAGGGATGAAGTCAGATGATGATGGTCTGTCAAGTGCGTGCTTTGTATCAGATAGTTCCACTGCTATATAGAACGACGAAAACCGTCAACTAGCATTTGTGTCTGAAACTACTAATAAAAGTATCCGAAATGTGGCACTACACACACACACACACACACACCACAACACACACACACACATCCACACACACACTCACACCACACCACACACACACACATCACACACACACACACACACACACATGCACACACACACACACAACACACATGCACACACACACACAACACACACCACACACCACACACACACACACACACACACACACACACACACACACACACACACACTCACACACACTTATAGTACATATAAGTCTATGTATTCTAGACTACATGAACCAGGTTTTCAGCCTAGTCCGTATATTTAGGCCATGTGGTTCAAATGTTTTAACTTTGTGTATCCACGATGATTCTCTGTTTAGTCTTTTGGCTGGGTCTTGTATGTTTACCTTCTCCACTACAACATGTTTCCGACTGCACAGTGTGTGAATATTTTGGTTGAAATTTGAAAGACCAACACACCTGTATTTTTCTTGATATTCGATCTACATTGATAAAATTTTATTATGAGTGATTTTTTCCCGATATACTGCTATTGAGTGTTTTAGATGGTGAAGATTTCGTCTGTGATCGTGCTCTTGACTGTTGTAGCTCTACACGATAGTGATGGCAGATAATGCGGCTTTGTCTTCATTTGTAGCAACCAGGACCGGAGCCGTTTGCAGGGAAGGGATAAATGGCAATAAATGGCGTGAGAAAATTAAAAAAACAACAATAGTTTTGTTCACCCAACATTTGGGATTGACTATTACTTTTTCCTGGCGTTGACTGGTATGGAAGACACACAGATGGAATTCCTTGAACAGCCGCGGAAAGGAGAACTGAATGGTTTGTGGTTTATGATGAAGAGGGTTCTTGGCTTTCTAGTTTGGGTATGTGTTGTGGTAATCAATAAAAGAAAACAACAACAAGAAATCCCCTCACGCAAAATAACTGCAAATGGCACAACTTTGAGACAATTTGATAAGTTTAAATATCTGGGGACAGTCATCTCACCAGGCGGCAGATGCACATCAGAAATAGCCAACAGAATCGGCCGAGCCGAAACAACATTCAAGAAGATGAAAAGCTTTCTTACTAACAAATGCTTATCAATTAACATCAGGAAAAGAGTTCTTCAGTTTTATATAGAACCATACCGTTTTACGGTTGTGAGGTGTGGACAGTTAACACGCAAAGTCAGAACATAATTGAGGCAACTGAAATGTGGTTTCTAAGAAGAATGTTAAGAGTTCCATGGCCAGCAAAGAAAACAAAGAAGACAGTCTTGAAGGAGGCAGACACAAGAAGATCATTAATAAAGAAGATAAGCACAAGACAAGCAACATTTACAGGATATTTTATGAGGGAAGTATTTTAGAACACCTGATCACAACAGGAAAGCTGGAGGGAAAGAGAACACCAGTAGACCCAGGTAGAAAATACTGAACGGAAATTCAGAGTGGCTGAAGACAGAGAGGGTTGGAGACATACTTGCAACGACAGGGATAGATCCGTGTAGAGGGCCATGATCGCCAACGCCATGTGGCAGGGCACATGATGATGATGATGATTGTGGGGTTTGGAGTCAGGGGACAGTTTAGATCGTTTCTATCGCTGACAAGATGCAGTAGAGATGATGGCCAAGGACAGACAACTGCAGTGTCACTTCACAACAAATCGATTTAACGTAATGTCGTCCGAGCAGAGACGTGGGAGTCTGAGAAACAGACTGTATGGGATGTTGTGGATTATGTGGTGAGATGGAGATAGGAATATGAGTCAGTAGGTTGACTAAAACCCTTTATTCATGCTGATTGTGATGTCCACAAAGCGTATCTGTTCGGTGAAGGGCTGCGCTGTAAATTTAATTGTTTGATGGATGGAACTGATCTTGCGTGAGAAATGGCTCAGTTGTTCAGTTGAATGGGTCCCCCATGCGTGTATATAACATAGATATGTCGAGAGATAGATAAACAGAGAGACATACATACATACATACATACATACATACATACATATACATACATACATACATACATACTATACATATACATACATACATACATAACATACATTCATACATACATACATACATACATACATACATACATATAATACATACATACATACATATACAATAATAATACTAGATAGATAATATAAGATAGATAAATAGATAGATAGATAGATAGATAGATAGATAGATAGACAGATAGAGAGATAGATAGACAGATAGATAGATAGATAGATAGATAGATAGATAGATAGAAAGATAGATACATAGATAGATAGATAGATGGATGGATGGATGGATGGATGGATAAACAACAGACAGACAGACAGACAGAAATAGAGATAGATAGATAGGTAGATAGGATGATAGTAGACAAACAGACAGTACAGAACAGTCAGACAGACAGAGTAGCATAGTAGAAAAGATAGGTAGATATAGGTAGATAGTGATATGCATATATAACAATTAAGGAAATGCACAAGTGCACTATGTTTTTCCGATTTCCGATATTTGGGCCCTCAGCCTTCTTCAGAATAAGACGAAAACAGAAACACGGGACGATCATATTCACATTGAAGATTTTATTTCACTTTCTTTAATTTATCGCAGACAGACACACAGACAGACACACAGACAGACAGAGAGGGATATTCAATCTGAAATAAATGTACTAGTCGCATTTGAAATAACAGCAGATGGCACAACATTGAGACAGATTGATAAGTTTAAATATCTGGGAAGTCATGTCACCAGAGAGCAGATACACAGAAACAACCAGCAGAATCGGCCAAGCTAAAACAACATTCAAGGAAATGAAAAGCATTCTTGCCAACAAATGCCTATCACCTAACATCAGGTAGAGTTCTGCTCTGATATATAGAACCGATACTGTTCGGGTGTGAAGCATGGACAGTCAACACGCAAAGTTAGAACAAGATTAAGGCATCGGAAATGTGTTCTAAGAAGAATGTTAAAGTGTTCCATGGACGGCAAAAAAACAAAAACGCAATAAAAACCAACCGAGACCATTTTGATAGAGGCAGAAACAAGAATAAAATTAACAAAGAAGATTAGGAAAAGACAAGCAACATGTTTAAGACATTTTATGAGGCAAGAGAAATTAGAACACCTGATCGCAACAGCGAAGCTGGAGGGTACAAGAGCACCAGGTAGGCACAGTGAGAAAATAGTGGATGGACCTGCGGAGTGGCTGAGGATCGAGAGAGGATGGGAGATGTACTTTCGGCGACAAAGGATAGATTCGTATGGAGTGCGACGACAGCCAGCACCATGCGGCAGGCACATGATGATGATGATGATTAATTGGTCTTTAGGTGATCAAACATAAAAGCATTATCCAAGATTGAGTTTAAATTTCAAAAAAGAAATAAGTAAGAAAGAAAAAAATAACAGGTATATTTGCATGCATATGTTGTGTTGAATTCTTGAAAATGCCCACTTTGCGTAAGGGGCAGCCGTTTTGCTGATTCTCCGTGATCATCAAACAGCTGAAATAACGAAAATGTTTGCCGAAATACCGAAAAAGTTTCTAAACGCTATCTCCACACAGTTTCAGCCTCCTCAGCCAGGAGTCAAATGTTTTTTGATAGTCTGATGGACGTATGGTAGCAAGCTGTGATTTTACTGCTCTTCCCATATCCCGGATTCTTCAAAATCGTTGCCAACCAGGTTTGTGCTTGAGAACGAGAAACAACCAGAAATCTCACGGGGTTAAATCAGGACTGCAAGTAAGGGACAGTTTGGGTTTGCTGTTGTAGATAAGTCACAGTGATCTTGGCTTTATGGGCACTTGCTTTGTCATGTAAAACACCTGTGTTGCTGCTGTCCACATTCTGACACGCAAAGATGGACTGCACAACTCTGTGCAAAACACATTGTATGATACCTGGCTTTAAGAGTGGCCTTTTCAGGCAAAACATCGACCGCAACAGAGCCTGGATTAAGAAAAGGAGATGTCTTTCCCGCTTTGAACTGGTCTCAGTACATCTTGTATTTCGTCATAAGTGCTCAGCCATATTGGATCAGGTGTTTGTGTGGAATGCCGTAAACAGTGGTCCACGTTTCGTCATCTGTGATCTCGTCACATAGCCGTTTGGCTCAAACATTGCAAGCAGTCGCTTTGACCTCTGAACCCTCTGTTTTTT
>JAPXFY010000013.1:78096250-78106250 GCA_030674185.1 Monoplex corrugatus | reverse complement strand
TTAAAATTATTATTTTACTATAAATATGATAATTATTATTATCATTGTTATTAACATTAACATTATTTTACTATAATCATAATTGTTATTATTCTCATTGTTACTAACATTAACATTATTATTTTAACTATAATTATCATTATCATTATTATCATTGTTACTAACATTAACATTATTACTTTACTATGATTATGATAATTATTGTTATTATCATTGTTACTAACATTAACATTATTATTTTACTATGATTATAATAATTATTATTATCATGGTTACTAACATTAACATTATTATTTTACTATAAATATGATAATTATTATTATCATTGTTATTAACATTAACATTATTTTACTATAACCATAATTATTATTATTCTCATTGTTACTAACATTAACATTATTATTTTCCTATAATTATAATAATTATCATCATCATTGTAACTAATATTAACATTATTATTTTATCATAATTATAGTTACATTATTATCATTGTTACTAACATTAACATTATTACTTTACTATGATTATGATAATTATTGTTATTATCATTGTTACTAACATTAACATTGTTATTTTACTATAATTATAATTATTATAATTATCATTGTAACTAACTTTAACATTATTATTTTACTATAATTATAATTATCATTCTTACTAACATTAGCATTATTGTTTTACTATAATCATAATCATTATTATCGTTTTTATTTTCATCGTTTTTGGTTATGTTATTATTATTTCCTTTATTATCATTTTTATTGTTATTATTGTTTTTACTGTTTACTTGTAGTAGTAGTAGTGGTAGTGGTGGTAGTAGTAGTAGTAGTAGCAGTAGTACTAGTAGTAGTAGTAGTAGTGTTTTATTATTATTATTGTTATTATTATTGTTATAATTTTTCAATGCTATTATCATATTATTGTTGTTGTTATTAATGTTATTGTTCTTGTTATGTGTTGTTATTCTTGTTCTTCTTTTCTTCTTGTTACTGTCATCATTTTGTGTTTATCATAGGCTATATCTCGACATATGGCCTATGATAAACACAAAATGATGACAGTAACAAGAAGAACAAGAATAACAACACATCAGCAGGAAGACTGAAGTCATAGTGATCAGTAAAAAACATGAAATCCCCTCCTGCAAAATAACAACAAGTGGCACAACCTTGACACAGGTTAATAAGTTCAAATACCTGGGAACGGTCATTTCATCAGACGGCAGATGCACATCGGAAATAGCTGGCAGAATCGGCCAAGCCAAAACAGCATTCAAGAAGATGACAAGCATTCTTACCAACAAATGCCTATCAATTAACATCAGAAAGAGAGTCCTTGAATGTTATATAGAACCTATACTGTTGTACGGATGCGAGGCGTGGACAGTCAGCAAGCAAAGCCAGAGCAGGATCGAGGCAGCCGAGATGTGGTTTCTCAGAAGAATGTTAAGAGTTCCATGAACAGCAAAGAAAACAAACGAGACAGTCTTGATGGAGGCAGACACAAGTAGATCATTCATAAGGAAGATTAGGAAAAGACAGGCAACATTTATAGGCCATTTTATGAGGAAGGGGGATTTGGAGCACCTGGTCACAACGGGAAAGCTGGAGGGAAAGAGAGCACCAGGTGGACCCCGGGAGAGAATGCTGGACGGACTTGCAGAGTGGCTGGGGATAAAGAGGGTGGAGGAGATGCTGGGAGCAACGAGAGATAGAGATGGTTGGAAGTCCATGGTCGCCAACGCCATGCGGCAGGGCATCTGATAATGATGATGATGATGATGATGATGATGATGATGATATGTCGACATGGATAACAGACGAAAGCACAGCAATGGTGGTCACATTCATGCTGACACATATGTTGGTGACAAATCCACATTGTCTCTTTACTTTTCTTATCTATTTTTTTTCCTGGTACGTGATGTACACGTGTGTTTGTGTGCGTGCGTGCGTGCGTGCGTGTGTGTGTGTGTGTGTGTGTGTGTCCGTGTGTGTGTGTGTGTTTGTTTTAATTTTCAACGTATTCACAGACATTGAAAAGTTTTCATTTTAAAACTATTCACTATTTCATTTTAAAATTATTCAACCTTTCTTTCATCATCATCATCATCAGGTGCCTTGCCGCATGGCGTTGGCGATCATGGACTTCCATCTGTCTCTACCTCATTCATACCTATGCTATATACATAATCAGGATCTATGCCATATTAATTACAGATTTGTCTTTGCCCTCTACTATGGATAATGTAAGATTATTGAACCTCTGCTGTGTTAATAACACATGTTTGTGTTCTTCATACTGACAGTGTATACAGGGGAAGCTATGTGTTATTATATCTCATCATTGTTTGTTCACTGTACACAGTGTTAACAACTCCCTTTTAAGATTAGAGAACATTTGCCGCAGTTAAGATGTTTGTGAAAACTGCAGTCAGCTCAAAGCTTGTCAGTGCCAACCGAAAACTATTCCATGTTTACTCGCTACAAATTGGTTACAGCCGTGTGTGTTATTCTAGCAATTAGTGATGGGGTTTGCTGCTGCTGCTGTTGCTGTTGCTGTTCTGTCTCTCTGTCTCTTCTCTGTCTCTCTCTGTCTCTCTGTCTCCCCCCCCCTCTCTGTCTCTCTTTCTTTCTCTCTGTCTCTCTCTGTCTCTCTTTCGCTCTATCTGTGTCTGTCTGTCTCCCTTTCTCTCTGTCTCTCTCTGTCTCTCTTTCGCTCTGTGTCTGTCTGTCTCTCTCCCTTTATCTCTGTCTCTCTTGCCCGCTTGCTGTCTCTCCCTCCCCTCCCTCTCTCTCTCTCTCTTCCATTGATCCATTATATATCTATCTCCCTCTTTCCTTCCGCCCGTGTGTATGCATGAGAGAGAGAAAGAGAGAGCGGGGTGACACAAGAGTGGTGTATGTATGCTTGCATTCTGCATGTGTGTATGACACTCTCTCTCTCTCTCTCTCTCTCTCTCTCTCTCTCTCTCTCTCTCTCTCGATTGTTCTCTGTGTTGTCGTGTATGTGTGTGTGTGTGTGGCTGACATATATGACAAAAACAAATGTAAAGATGAACTGGCTTTTCAGTGCTGGATCATCGTAAGCAGTGTCAGTAAAAGTTCATATCTTTATGATAAGAAGGCAGAATGAAGTCTGCAGCCAAGTGCGCGTGTACACACACACACACACACACACACACACACACACACACACAATACACACACACAAACGCATCACACACTCACGTACACACACACACAACACACGCACACATATACTGAAGCACGCACGCATGTGTGTAAACACACGTTTTAACATACAACACAGCCACACACACTCACACACACACACACACACACACACACACACACACACACACACACACACACACACACACACACACACACACACACACACACACACACACTATGTGCGCATATCTGCATAACCATGATGTATACAAAATACTGAATAAGAAGACACTCTTTCCTTATCCTAACCCCTACATTCCCATCGACAACTGATGATCTTTTAAAAGCTAGAATGTTTTATCGATTAGTCGCCGAGAAAGACACACTTGGGTGCCAATTACGAATTATAATCAAATCAAGATGGCTGTTGTGTTGACCATCTCACTGGAACTGGTGCGAGTCTTGAATACGTTCCGTGACGCACTGTGTTATTATCAGTCGGTATGATGATGGATTCATGGGTTTTGGAGAAACTTTGTATTGTGGTCTCTGAAGTATCTTCTTTGTTGGGGATGGTTCTCCTTGGGGCCTCAAACTTTTTTCAATAGTATCAAATCTGATTTTATAGCTTTGCTTAAAATTGTCTTTACAAATCAGATTTGCGAGCTAGTATCGTAAAGTGTAATATCGTGTAATGGTGTCTGGCCTCACGTTGTTGATCCTGTTGACCGAAGTCGCATTCCGTCTTCTATTTTGCAGTCTACATTCAATTTGATATTGTTATTTAAAAGATCCCATGGGAGGCACTACAAAAGCTTAATTGCCATTAAAACAACTCTATCTTGTTGATAACCTCTTGACAATGGCATGTTTCCTTGGGTGCAGAGAATGGGGAGGCGTCTGTATCCTTCCATGTGTAGAACAAGTGAAACATGGATGTTTGCATTGTGATACTTCTCCATCTCAGTGGCTCATGAGCTCAGTTTTTAGAACCCCCCGCCCATAAGCTCACTCGGTTTGAGCACATTGCTCAGAACACAGGGGTTATGGGTTCTGTTGTCGGGTGGCCATAGTTAAGCCAACAGCCAGACCATGTTGGAAACACCGGTTTTCGTTCCATCGCCAAAGCTAGCAACGTCGTGCCCGGTTAACATTTGGATGGGTGGCCGTCTGGGAACAAGGGGTGCTGTGTAGTGGGCTGTCTGCCTTGGTAAAAGAGCTGTAGACACAACATCTGATGTTTGGAGTTCAATCTCAGCCCACGACATAAAAACTGGTCTGTCTGCTGCCCATCAGAAAGTTCCAAGTGTTCTGGTTGTCAGCTTACTGTTTCGTGGGTCCTACCTTGTCTCATCTTCCCTTCGCTCTTCCTTTTCAAGACCTTGCCAGCACATGGGGTTCTGTACAGGCTGAGTGGAGTGTGTCTATATATGTGTATATATATGTGTGTAGTCAGTATATATAGTGTTATATATTTATATATATATGTGTGTCTATATATGTGTATATATATATATAATACATGGAATTGTCCGAGTGAGATGAGTCCTTCTTGAATAAACTGTCAACTAAACTTCTTCCTCTTTACAGCAATGCTGGTTGATGGTTTCAGAGACCTTGACAGGGAGATGTACATCTTATATATAGTTCCACTTATATGAAAATCCACCTGTGGAAAGTCCACATCAAGACCAAAGTGTTCAAAACCGTCCTGCGGGAATTTCTCTTTGCAGATGATTACACACTGGCCGCATGTTCACACGAAGACATCCAACACATAACCGTCCAATTTCCTGTAGCCTGTGATTGCTTCAGCCTTACAATTATCATCAGCAGGACACAGGCAATGTTTCAGCCAACATCATCTCGGGCTTCTGCCGCTTGACCACCTCCAATTGTCACCAGCAACAAGGAAATCATGTCTGTAGACAAATGCTGCTACATGGGCAGTATAGGGAGCTGCAATGGATATATCGCTGAACAGGCAATGCTGCGCATCGTCAAGGCCAGCTCTGTCTTTGGACAGGTAATCAAGAGATCATGGCACTGAGCTTGCCACAAATATTGTTGTGTACAAAACAGTGGTCGGGGTAACTCTGTTGTACTGCTGTGAAACCTGTTGTACTGCTGTGAAACCTGTTGTGCTGCTGTGACACCTGTTGTACTGCTGTGACACCTGTTGTACTGCTGTGAAACCTGTTGTACTGCTGTGACACCTGTTGTACTGCTGTGAAACCTGTTGTAGCTGCTGTGAAACCTGTTGTACTGCTGTGAAACCTGTTGTACTGCTGTGACACCTGTTGTACTGCTGTGAACCTGTTGTACTGCTGTGAAACCTGTTGTACTGCTGTGAAATCTGTTGTACTGCTGTGAAACCTGTTGACTGCTGTGACAACCTGTTGTACTGCTGTGAAACCTGTTGTACTGCTGTGAAACCTGTTGTACTGCTGTGAAACCTGTTGTACTGCTGTGAAATCTGTTGTACTGCTGTGAAACCTGTTGTACTGCTGTGAAACCTGTTGTACTGCTGTGAAACCTGTTGTACTGCTGTGAAACCTGTTGTACTGCTGTGAAACCTGTTGTACTGCTGTGAACCTGTTGTACTGCTGTGACACCTGTTGTACTGCTGTGAAACCTGTTGACTGCTGTGAAACCTGTTGCACTGCTGTGAAACCTGTTGTACTGCTGTGACACCTGTTGTGCTGCTGTGACACCTGTTGTACTGCTGTGACACCTGTTGTACTGCTGTGAAACCTGTTGTACTGCTGTGAAACCTGTTGTACTGCTGTGAAACCTGTTGTACTGCTGTGAAACCTGTTGTACTGCTGTGAAACCTGTTGTACTGCTGTGACACCTGGACTCCCCACTAATGGTACTGTTAACAGCTGGAATGGAACCACCATAGATGTCTGCACAAAATCTGCAACATCAAGCGGCAAGATCAAGTGTCCAGTCTTCAAGTTGTAAAGAAGGGTGCGTTTCCAAATATGGTGTCTACTTCTCAAATGGCAGCTTTGTTGGGCAGGACACGTTGTCTGTATATGACCAGGAGACAGCTGCATTCAACACATCTCTTGCATGGAAAACTGTGGCAAAGACTGTACGACCAGGGAAGACCACTAACGTGATGCAAGGATACTGTAAAGGTCAACCTCATCAACTGTAATTAACATCAACACCGCCAGTTGGAAAGACATTGCCTGTAACAGAATAAAGCTGGCGACAGCAGCGCACGCACAGACAGTTACGAGGTCATCTGAGCAATGCAAACAGTTGCCATTCAACAGAACAGGGACCAGTGAAAGCAGAACCCAAAGTCGCAAGACTTATTTCCATACAGTAAAGACCCACACCAGGTGATGGTTGACGGTAGATTCCATCATCATCATCATCATCATCCCATCATCATCATCATCATCATCATTCTACACGTCCCTTGTTTGGGTTCTTTCTGAATTAGCCATGTCTTTCTTGTCTTAAAATCTAGACACACATTATTATTGCAGTGACAGTCCATAGTGTTACCTGTCTGTACTTGTGCCTACCTGTTGCCTCTTTGTCTGTCTGTCAGTCTCTGTCTGTCTGTCTGTCTATATGCCTGTCTGTCTCTGTCTGTCTCTCTGTCCATCTCTGTCTGTCTGTCTATATGTCTGTCTGTCTATATGTCTGTCTGTCTGTCTGTCTGTCTCCCTCCCTCCCCCCTTTCTCTCTCTCTCTCTCTTCTTTGTCACTGCAATAACCTATTGTCAAAACTATTGTGATATTTTTCCAGCTCAGTCAGTTATCAGTCTTGTCTGTCTTTAGTGCCGACTGTTTCATTGCTGTCTAAGGTTCAGTCGCCTGCCTTGTCTGTCCATGGAGTTTTGTCTGTCTTTAGTGCCGACTGTTTCATTGCTGTCTAAAGGTTCAGTCGCCTGCCTTGTCTGTCCATGGAGTTTTAGTTTGGGACTTGCCTTGTAACGGGAAGCGCCAATGTGAACAATAGTTATGATGCAGCTCTAACGACCATTGTTTATGTTATCTGTGCCAACATCTGAATCACCAATTACAAGTTTGGAATAGTGTTGCAGTGCTGTGATACGGACCTTCCTTAATTACTGCATCAGGAGCTAACAAGGATGTTGCTTTTTGTACGTGTGGAGCAGTGAGACAGAATGTAACATCAGGTCTCTACGTTTGTCTGAATACCTGTGTGTGCATATTAGTGCTTGTGTGTGGGTATACTGATGATGTGCACGCATGTTTGTCTGTATTTGAATTCAAAACAATTGTGACTGCCCGCGTTCAACAAACAGGAACCAGAAGAAGAAAAAAACACGACAGAAGAAGAACGCGTATTAAATACGCGTTCTTAAACTTCTTTCGAGTTTTTCTGGTTCTTGTACTTGATTTGTTGTGTGGGCATGCATGTCTTCCTGTGTGTAGCTATAAGTGAATGAGTGTGTGTGTGTGTGTGTAACGTTGTGTGTGTGTACATGTTTCGGTTCGTTGTAGAGGTCAGTAGCTTAAAGCCAACTTTCAAACACACCGTCGCTTGCATGCTGGGTGTTTACATTTTTCATGGCAGCCACTGACATGACTTGCAGCATCTTTGTGTGTGTGTGTTTTGCTATTCTGCATGCCTGTACACACGGGGAGATGGCAGGGGGAGGGAGGGTGGTCGCTGGCTGGTCTGCACACGTGTTGACATCGTAGAGAATGGGGTTTCTGCTCTTTGTGCGTCAGGCACAGGTGTCTACCAGCCGTGGGTGGATCGAATCTAAGACCTTACGACTGATGGTCCGACTTTGGCTCACAGTGCCAGGAGAGGGAGAAAGAGATAGATTGAGAGAGACAGACAGACAGACAGACAGTAGAAACAGAGAGAGACAGACAGACAGACAGACAGAGAAACAGACACACAAGAGACAGAGACAAAGAGAGAGAGAGAGAGAGAAGAGAGAGACAGAGAAAGAGACAAAGAGAGAGAGAGAGGGAAAGAGACAGAGACAGAAAGAGACAAAGAGAGAGAGAGAGAGAGAAAGAGACAGAGAGAGACAGACAGACAGAGAGACAGACAGACAGAGAGAAAGAGAGAGAGAGAGAGATCAAAAGACTTTAGTATTACTCAGGTAGTTAAGAACAAAGCATTAGTATTGTATTCATTGTGAATAGATATTTGAATGAATGGTGTGAGTGCTCCTTTGATTTAATGCATACATCAAGATTAAGCACTTGATGAATATTACTTAGAGTACTGTTATTGTTTTATTACCATTACCACTATTAATATTATTATTAATATTATTATTATTATTATTATCAGTATTATTATTATTATATTGTTGTTGTTGCTACTATATCATCCTCATCCTCATCCTCATCCTCCTCATCATCACTATTATCGTAATCGTAACTGTGTCCATAAATGAGTATCTGTAGTTTTAACACGTTTAATTATCATTTTCTATCAGAAGCAATGTCAGGTCAATAAAAACAATGTCAAAACAACCCCCCAACCTTTTGATACAAATAAACAAAACGCACAAATAAACAAAACAGCCGCCGTCAGATGTTTGTGGAAAGTGAAGTCAGCTGGCACGGTGTCAGTACTGACTGTAAAACGTTCACTACATGTATGTGCCCGCTACCAATCGGTCACAGCCACCTGTGTCATTCTAGCAATTAGTGGCAACGGTTTTTATTTTCTGTTTACCCTTTATGCGTGTCTCCTTCAGTCTGTGTGTCTGTCTGTCTCTCTGTTTGTGTATTTCTTTGTCTGTCTGTCTGTCTGTATGTGTATATCTCTTGTATAGCTGTCTCAATATCTCTGTCTCTGACTGTCTGTCTGTCTGTATGGTCTGTCTGTCTGCCTGTCTGTCTGTCTGTATATCTGTCTCTCTCTTTCTCTCTCTCTCTGTCTCTCTCTGAGACCCCGTGTTTGTTGTTTTTTAATCGAAATTTAAAAAAGGGGAGATTATTTTATGTCAACTGGAGGTATGTGTCTGTCTGTCTGCGTGGATGGATGGATGGTTGGATGGATGAATGGATGCATGTATTCATGCATGCATATACGTATGTGCGTAGGTATGCATACATGTATGACAGAAATGTGTGAGCAAGATTTTCTCAAGTATTTATGGGTGGATCTTTACCAAATCTGGAACAAAGATATCGACCATTGAGGAAACGCATGTCCATAAGTGTAGAAATCATGGCGCCAAGTTTCAAGGTCACACAGGCAAAAATCCTGTTTGAAATCAACACTTTTTGAGGGGGTGTGAACGGCACTTTCTCCGAAAATTATGACAGTTTTTAAATTTTGTTTTCACTTTTGTAACAGTTCTCAACTGTCCTCACTTTAAGTCAGGCTATGTATCAGTCGCCGTGCTGTAGTAGTTAGTGCAACGGACTACTGACTGGAAGATTGTGGGTTCGAATCCCCATCAGTTCCTTCAAAATTTTGGTGAGATTTTTCGGTTCCAACCGGTTTCTACCCAGAGTTGAGCGTGCTATGGGCTCATTGGGAAGACTGGGACCACACAGTCGAGTCTCGTTCATTTCACGGATGCGTCATTGAGGATGTTGCTTAAATCTTCTGACCAACACCGCAGGTGTCTGTATCTCCAGGGCTAGGTTAATGCCCGGACAGGCTCCATAGCATCATGATTATCATCCTCATCATGTCCATCATAATGGCATTGTAAAAACGATGCCAACTTCTGTGGCCATTAAGGTGTCGTGGAAAATTTGGGGGAAAAGTGAGCACAAAGAAAATCATCCTAAATGCCATATTCATTAAAAAAAAGTTTTGTATCATCTGTTGTTTTTTGAAGGTTGTGGTG
>JAPXFY010000013.1:78076250-78083750 GCA_030674185.1 Monoplex corrugatus | reverse complement strand
TTTTCATAGACTGGTCGCTTAGTAAACAAGTAAAACAAAACAAGTCAAATGGAAAGGTGTACAAGACATCATAGGTATGCATTCGGAAGACTTCTTGATAAACGACATGCTTCTTGTAAAAAGAAAAACAGGGGGAGGGGGCTTAAGCTCATCAGTGTCCCCTGACTTTCCATAACCACAGCTCATCCAACAATCTATCGACTACACAAGAGTCAGAAAGTGGACTGAAGGACTCACAAAGCGGACAGACAGCAAATTAATATACAATTTTGACTTCTTTCAGAGGCTGTCTTGAAGTGAACATAATGTAGTTCCAAGCAGAAGTTAGTTTCCAGTCTTTGGTAGAGCTTTCTACCTTCCACCCTGACTGCACGGGTTTCCACGGGCACAGATCTCGCTCGACAAAAAGCGGTGTTCGTGTAACCTCCTGGTCACTCGGCTGTGAATGGATACCTGATCCTGTTCAGGTTTAAAATAACTTAAATCAGTGATGCTGACCCCAAGAAACGTTGAGATCTTTACCACCTCACTCACCTGTGACATCATGGTCATGGCACAACCCACCTTTCACACTTATAAACTGTTCACAATGTTGTCAATCATCAGGAAACACTCGAGAGTGCTGGGTAAACCCAGAGCAACAATGGCTTACCAGCGACCAGACAATCACCTCGTGACCCCGGACACCACACACCAAACGGTAACTATTTCGCCAAGCAAAGTGGGGAATGGGGGTGGAAGGGGGAGGGAGCATCCCTGTGCTGATGACCCATTTGGACCCGTCATCACTTACTTTGTTTACAAGCCGACCGGCAAGATGGGGGAGATGACAAACCTCGGAACATAATCACTCAACGCCCACCAACCGCGTCCAGTCCAGCCATGGACGAAGAGACAAAGAAAAGCCCTGTCTTGCCGTGGTTCCAGCCTTTCTCTACTGGGTAGCCCGCCCTGCCGCCAGCTCAACTCCCCTCGTTATAGCTAAAACAGTGTGGAGTTGGAAGCTCCCTGCGATGTTTTACCAAGGGGTGTTTGTTCAATGGCAAAAGGGGTCAGATGTGATACTGCAGACACTGTCTGTTCAGCTTTTTCAGCTAGGTCTCACATATCCCCCAAAGGGATCCCAAAGTTTGCCGTCTTTTCGAGCTGTCACCACGACTTTCCCTGTATTCATCAGGTCTAATTTTCCAAAGCCAGCAGCCAAGCTGCAGTCAACGTATCAAGAAAAACCCAGGATGTCGGGTAGGGCCCAGAGCAACCAACCTTAAAACCAGCCAGACACTCAACTCCTGACCCAGGACACCCCACGCCAAGCCATTTCGCCAAACAAACAAACAAACACGAAAACAAAAATGGGGAGGGGGGGGGGGGCGTCCATGCGCTACATGTCCACCTTTCGAAATTACAAAATGTTCCTAATATTGAAACAACTTTCTTTCCTTTCAGTGTGATATAGTTCATTCAAGCATTCAAGCAAAGCACGGACAGTGTGAACAGTCACAGTACAAACAGCAGCATAATACATGTAGTGCTTAAGTGTGCACACTTGACACTACCAAATTATTGGCCAAGGTTGTTGTCAAATTCACTTTGCTTAATCGTTTCCGTAAGTATAGCAGCCACAATGATGAAGTGATGTATTTTTCCAGTATCAACTTTTTTTTCAAATCATTAGATATTGATTTGAGTCAGCACGGTTCACAGCAGACTACTAGAGAGAGACAGAGAGGGGTTGGGTGGGAGGTAGGCAGAGAGTGTGAGAGCATATCATAATTTTCCAGAATGGATATTATTCAGTCTTCTAATAGTTATGCGCTTAGATTTGAATCATCGGCATTTCATTAATTTCAGCCCAATGTAAAAGCACGACTTTTACAATCTGAATGGACGTGTCCCTTTTCTTTTCAGGAAAATACATGGGGGATGAGGTAAGGAGGTCACGCTTCCTGTCTCTACTCAAGCTCTATTTTACAAGCTGGGATTTACTTTAAGCAATGCTTGTGCTGAAATAAGAGAGAGGTTGTAACCACATAGGGATTGACCGTGTTGTTGTTGTTGTTGTTTTATGGCTGACACAAACAAATGGTGTCCAGTATATTTCTGGCAAAGCATTCAGATAACCTTTAGCAGTTAAAAAACGTTGGCACTAAAGGAGCACACATCTGGTCACCTCAATAAATTTCCTGCTGTATGTTAACATTCAGGTTGGTGATTTATCAGTTGAATATTACTGCACACGCAGGTCTCAATAACTTTCCTGCTGGATGTTAACATTCAGGTTGGTGATTTTCCAGTTAAATACTACTACACACAGGTGTGTGTGTGTGTGTGTGTGCATGTGAGTGTAAATTTGAGTATGCGGTGTGTGTGTGTGTGTGTGCGTGCGTGCGTGCGTGGTGTGTGTGTGTGTGTGTGTGTGTGTGTGTGTGTGTGTTGTCCGATGCCTCAGCGCCAAACTATGTGACTCTGACATACTGTTGTGCAAACAAGTAAATGACTTCTTTGTTAGGAATGGTTATCTATCAACAATTGTAACCAAAGCTGTACAGAGAGCCAGAGAAACGTTGTGTCTACATACACTAGGTGGACATGAGTGATGCACGAAATGACTTCATGATCGCTGTGGCCCTTTTAACCTGTCCTGACCACAGTGACCGAGGGACTGCCAGCCACTGCTTCATTCATTTGACAGAACGGACAGTGCCATGCCTGATGTTCCAGTGGTTGGGGAAAGAAACCTGAAAACATCCTGATGCTTTCCGCTCGTCTACAAATCCAGATGGAGCCCATGAAGGCTGGTAGCCATAAATGTTCCAACGAGTGCGTCATCTGCATCAGCAGCAAGTTGAGTGCCAGACTTTTCAAAGTCATTAGACTGATGAACTGTTCAATTCCAGGGACAGCAGATCATGAGACATTCCCAAGTCGTTTCCAAACTGTTCTGTGCCAGCGTTTTTCACAATGAGAATAGAAAAGATCGACAAGCCCTTTTGATGATCTCGCCTTCTGTACAAAATTTATAAAAACCGATCCGAATATTGGCTGCCGAGGCCAAAACGGTGCACATCAATGTAGATATATTGAAGGAGAAAAATATACATAACGGTATTCGACTTCTGTTTTTCAGCCTATATAGGAATTTGATTTATTGAATTCTTTATACTTTTTGTTTCATACATTGTAATTGTGAATATACAACTGACCTTGAATATCATTACTGTAACCTAGAGAAAATTCAGATGTAGTTAAACTTGACGTGCCGTGAGGCCAAATGAGACTTTCACAAACGTGAAAACAGAAATAATTTTTAATTCTTGAGAAAGTGCTGTTCACAAACCCTCCGTGAAAAGTGCTTATTGTGGATACTGTTAAGTCCGTGTGACCTTGCCCTTGGAGCTTTGCCATCATAACTGGTACTGTCGCCACTCCTTAACAGTTCACAGTTTGATTGGTAAAGTTCCACCCTTAAAAAGCTGAGTAAATCTTATTCAAACATTATTGTCACACACAGACACACACTTAGACAGACATCACCTCTCTCTCCGGTCGATATGAAATAATCTCCTTTTTGTTAAAAGGAAAGAGGCAGCTGGGCAATACTGGTCACTAAAATAAAACAAGCACAACAATACTCAGCGGCCTATACAGTCAGGTACACAGCACGTGACAAACGTTTGGCACGGAGAAGCAAGGCAGTGTCGCCAGTTAATCCACACTGACACAGAGGCGACAATTTGTAGTCTGCTGTCTGCACCACTATATTTTCCACTCTGCCCCACAAATCGGCTGTCGAAGCTTTCGACCAACTTCATTGCTGCCTTTTTATCTCTCGCTGTGCAAATGAGGGTGAGTAGTGCATGCAGAATGAAACCTAATAACATCAGGGGAGAGACAGAGACAGAGAGAGAGAGACACAGAGAGAGCGAGAGAGAGTATTATCCCTCCCTATCTCCAAAGTGCCTGTCGAAACTTTTCTACCAGCCTCCTACTTTCCTTGTTACCTTCTGTATCACTCGTGGTGCAAATGAAAGTAAGCAGTACATGCGGAATAAAATTAAATGATACCTGGAAGAGAGAGAGAGAGAGATCTATATTCCAATCCCTGTCAATTTACTTTAACGTCTTACTATGGTGCACAATGTTAGCAGTGCACATAAAATTGATGTTAAATGTCTGGGAGAGACAAACGGAGACACAGAACGAGAGTACTGTTTGTCCCCCATGTTTCCATGGTTCTTTCCATAACATTGTGTGCGGGTCGACATGTAAGATTAGGTGGATGCGTGCTGAGAGAAGCAAACTGGACTAAGATAGAGAGAGATAACACTTCCTGTCTCCATGTTCCTTGTTGCTTTCCTACCCTAATCTCTTGACCACAAGTGAGATGGGTGGTGCCCGTTGGGTGAAGCAAAATAGAGAGAGAGAGAGAGAAGAGAGAGAAGAGAGAGAGAGAGAGAGAGAAAAGGGGAAAAAGAGAAATAGGTTGTGTCGATATTGATTGCATTGTAAAGGCACTGTAAACTGTCACTCACAACACGAGGTAAGAGCACAGCATGGAAATCGTAGACAGGGAATGAAAGATTCCACAGTCGGATGAGAGGAGAAAGGGAGATAATTCAATGTTGCAACTTTGAGATTACAAATTGTCGTGTCTGTCTCGGCACGGGCTCTTCACGAAATGACATTAGTTTTCCACACGAAACACTTCTCATGTGTTGAATCATCATCTGGTGCTTGGCTGAATTTTGTTGCGCTGTTTCTTAAGGTTATGTTATGTTTCCATTCGTAGCATTAGTCGTATACGTGCAGCTTCACATATTGTGTCTTCTTTCTTGTTTAGATTTTTCTTACTTTTTCTATGTCCCTACCCACAGCCCAACCATGTTCTGAAGGAGAAGGAGCAGTGTTTGATTTCATGGACATGTCCATACCGTAAGAGTCCACTTGTAAAATGGTGGCATGGCAAAAAACGGTACAGCACAGTGCAGAGAGCTGAGGGTTGACACATGAATGAATGGTCACTACATATTTGGGTTGCCATTTCTTTTCCACAACTTTTCTCTCTTACCAGTCCATATTGATTTTTGCATATGTACCATTGCTGATTTCAAAGAAAAGGTTGAGCCATAATGACAATTTCCTTATACAGTATGCCTGCGCATCCGTTGGAGCGATGAGATAGTCAAGCTGACTAGCCTGTATGTAGGGATACATATATGACCCTCTGCTCTCTGTATCTGCTGTCTCTCTGTCTCTCTGTATCTCTCTGTCTCTCTGTATCTCTCTGTCTCTGTTTCTGTCTGTCTGTCTCTCTCTCACTCTCTCTCTCTCTCTCTCTCTCTCTCTCTCTCTCTCTCTCTCTCTCTCTCTCTCTCTCTCTCCCACGACGTCATTGTTCATTCTATTTTAGGTAAACTATCTCTTTCCTCCGTCAGGATTGGCATAATAAACAAGCGTAGCATTCTTTGTGTGGTCGATTTTTGAACTGTCGTTGTGGCCCAAACCATTCATGTGGATATGTCTCCACAAGCCATGATGGCTTGCCAGTGTAATCAGTACACGCACAAAGGGGAGTTAATGTTCACTCACAGTATTAGACGTTTGCAGGCTGTTACAGAATTTTATGACAGAAAAAAACAATGCATTTAGAACTGGCTGGAGACATGGCCACAGTTTGGGGGACTGTGTCATTTGTGGAAGAGTGGTACAAATGGAAAACCCTTTGTATTCTTTCTTTCTTTCTTTCTTCTCTCTCCTTCTTCTTTCTTCTTTCTTTCTTCTTATCTTTTCTTTCATTTTCATTCATTCATTCATTCATTCTTCTTCTTTCTTTCTTTTATATTCCTGGCAGTGGCTCCTTTCTGGTGTGACACTGTAGCCCTCTGAGTAAAGTTGTATGCAGTCTACTGTTTGAACAAAGTCTTGGCCTGATTACAAAGGTATTTCGTTGTGACATCTATTTCTTGATATAAGTGAATAATAATTGGCATAATATAAACATCTGCTCTTTTATTCCTCATTATTTTACATACTTTTGGGATGATATTTGCTGCTGTCATAACGGTGATAGCAGTGGTGATGTTAAGTGACAAGAATATTTTTGGTTTTCCCCATTGCATTCACACAACAAGGTTTTCCTATTGCATTCACACAACAAGGTTTTCCTATTGCATTCACACAACAAGGTTTTCCTATTGTCAATTTCACACAACAAAGGTTTTCCCATTGCATTCACACAACAAGGTTTTCCTATTGCATTCACACAACAAGGTTTTCCCTTTATATGCACTATTATCACACAACAAGGTTTTCTTATATGTTGTCTGCGCGTGTAGTCTACCAAATTAGGTAGTACACCTTTCAAATAAATTTTAAATACCCATTGACCCTTTGAGAATGAGTGTCAATTTTAGATTGGAATGATTTACTTCCATACACAGAATTACGCAAATAACAACTGCTGAAACGGTGATTATTACGAAAGCATTGTGATTTTTATGCATTGGCCCCAGTAAGCAAAAAGACAGGGAACGCTAGTGGACTGCAGAACAAGCTGCTCTACACTGTAACTCGGTGAGCATACACGCCAGTGTCCATACACTGGTATGCTTTTGTCCAGTAGTGACTCCAATTAGATCAACCAGAGCTAGATGAAAATGTCCATCTGTGATGGCAAGAGACAAGATGCTAACCAAACACTAACGATAGGGTACGCAAGTCCAGTAGATAAATGTTACACTTTCTAACTGCAAGATCCTGGGTTCGATTCCGACTAGACACCTGTACTGCTGGGAAGAGGGTTGAGGGTTTTCCCATTTCCGAGCTCAACGTATGTGGAGACCTGCCAATACCTAACCCCCTTCACATGTATTCGGCATGCAGAATATCAACTGTGCACTTTAAACATCCTTATGGAAAACATCAAAGCATCTAGCATGCACGCCCGTCAGAGATGCAGACTATGCAACAACATCATGGATTGAGGTCAATTTGAATTCTGCACTAACAGTCATAGTGTGTATAACGTGCAGTGTGACCAAATGAGTTCGAGAATAGCACTGCACAAGAACATTTGTGTAATATTAACAATAACAACATCAACGGTAATAACAATAGGAAGGATGGTAATGATAATTATGATAATAATAATTGTGATAATGACCAGTTATACAGTGTTTCATCTCACAAGAGCCCTGACGATTTCATAAAAACACTGAGGCGGATAAAAGTACCGGGAATACATAACTCCTACCACTACAATGAAAGACGCATTCAAGAATGAATTATAATGCAAACAAGTATCTACTATTACATGTCAGCAACGAAGATGTAAACGATTGAAAAAAACTTTACAAAGCAACGAATACGCATTCTCTCTCTCTCTCTCTCTCTCTCTCTCTCTCTCTCTCTCTCTCTCTCTCTCTCTCTCTCTCTCTCTCTCTCTCTCTCTCTCTCTGTCAATCAGTCAATCAGTCAATACATCTATCTATCTATATCTAC
>JAPXFY010000013.1:78061250-78071250 GCA_030674185.1 Monoplex corrugatus | reverse complement strand
ACGTAATACTAAACAATCTTACAATGTACGTGGATAACCTGAAAAAATGTTGGCGCTACATGCCTAAAATTTCTAGTAAAAAGATATGTCAACCTAACATGATTACTGTTCAGAACTGGTTTCAGCATTTCAAAGGTGTCCTTGACAAAATGAATTCTCCCTGTGAGAGTGTTATTATTAACAGCGATGTCTCTGGTCGTGTTTTTGATGACTTTGATTGTGATAATGGTGATAATTGTGGTGGTGATGATAATGGTGGTGGCGTTGATGATGTTGATGGTTACGATAATGTTGACAGGGATGTTTCAGATGGTAATGATGATGGTAATAATGATGCTTTAAATCGCCCTATTTCAAAAGAAGAAGTTTTATTATCATTAAGAAAACTGAAATGTGGAAAAGCAGCAGGACCAGACTGTATACTTGGGGAGCTCTTGAAAAATGGAGGAGATGAGGTGGTCAATTTCCTAATCGAATTTTTCAATGTTTTATTCAATACTGGTCAATATCCCGATAACTGGACAGAATCCATCATTCTTTCTTTATTTAAAAAGGGAAACGCCAGTAATCCTAATAACTACAGAGGCATTTCTTTGAGTAACATCAGCAGCAAACTGTACAGCTCTGTCATCAATTCACGTTACAGGAAAGGCTTGACAACAACAATATCACAGGCGAATACCAGGCTGGTTTTAAACAGAATTATTCAACAATTGATCACGTGTTCACGTTACAGGAAAGGCTTGACTACAACAATATCACAGGCGAATACCAGGCTGGTTTTAAACAGAATTATTCAACAATTGATCACGTGTTCACGTTACAGGAAAGGCTTGACTACAACAATATCACAGGCG
The DNA here is from genome assembly GCA_030674185.1 of Monoplex corrugatus. Taxonomy (NCBI): domain Eukaryota; kingdom Metazoa; phylum Mollusca; class Gastropoda; order Littorinimorpha; family Ranellidae; genus Monoplex; species Monoplex corrugatus. The sequence continues at coordinate 78,070,393 of JAPXFY010000013.1, read as the reverse complement.
AATACCAGGCTGGTTTTAAACAGAATTATTCAACAATTGATCACGTGTTCACGTTACAGGAAAGGCTTGACTACAACAATATCACAGGCGAATACCAGGCTGGTTTTAAACAGAATTATTCAACAATTGATCACGTGTTCACGTTAAAGGAAAGGCTTGACTACAACAATATCACAGGCGAATACCAGGCTGGTTTTAAACAGAATTATTCAACAATTGATCACGTGTTCACGTTACAGGAAAAGCTTGACAACAACAATATCACAGGTGAATACCAGGCTGGTTTTAAACAGAATTATTCAACAATTGATCACGTGTTCACGTTACAGGAAAGGCTTGACCACAACAATATCACAGGCGAATACCAGGCTGGTTTTAAAAAGAATTATTCAACAATTGATCACGTGTTCACGTTACAGGAAAGGCTTGACTACAACAATATCACAGGCGAATACCAGGCTGGTTTTAACAGAATTATTCAACAATTGATCACGTGTTCACGTTACAGGAAAGGCTTGACTACAACAATATCACAGGCGAATACCAGGCTGGTTTAAACAGAATTATTCAACAATGATCACGTGTTCACGTTACTGGCAATTATTCAGAAAAAATTCACCTGTAACAGAAAACTGTATGTGGCTTTCATTCACTTCGAAAGGCGTTTGATTCAATTTCAAGAACACTTCTGTGGCCTATAATGTCAAAGAATGGTATTAAAGGTAAGATATATAGATGTATCAAAAGTAGGTATGCTTCTGTGAAAGCAAGAGGGCGATGTGGTACACAGTTGACTAGTTGCATTACGTGTACAAATGGAGTGAAACAATGTTAATAAATGAACTTGCTCTCAAAATAATTAATAATGGTAGACACGGCGCAAACATGAGTAATGAATTGATCAAATTATTTATCCTATTGTTTGCTGATGACATTGTAGTATTATCAGAAACTGCAGTTGGTTTACAGACACAGCTAAACAGCCTCTACGGAGCAGCTTGTAAGTCACAACTTAAAGTAAACATGGATATAAGTAATGTAATGGTGTTTAGGAAAGGTGGATTTTTAGCGAATACTGAGAAATGATTCTATAACAATACAAGGATGGCTGTTGTAAACTCATATCGGTATTTAGGAATATTGTTCTCAACAAGACTTAGTTTTAATTATGCATGTCACGATTTAACAAGTAGGGCAAAACGAGCTGCCTTTAGTATTCTAAGTAAACTAAATAAACTCAATAGTAAGTCGTTAAAATTATTTTTGAAATTGTTTGATATTCAAGTTCAACCAATTTGATTGTATGGTTCAGAAATATGGGGCTTAGAGAAAGCGGCTTTAGTGTTCAATTGTTTATGTTGAAAAAATACTTAGGGGTCAACATTAGAACACCAAACGATTTAATTTATGGTGAGTTGGCAAGATTTCCCTTAACTATAAACTCAAGTGTTTATTGTATTCGATATTGGCTAAAATTAACGAGAATGAGTGAAGAGAGATTGCCGTATAAGGCATATAAAATGCTATTAAATTTAGCCAACAGAGGAAAAATAAATTGGGCCTCAAAAGTCCGTGATATATTAAATACGTACGGTTTTTCATACGTCTGGGAAAATCAAGGTGTGGGTTGTATAAAGTCTTTTATAAAAACTTTCAAACAAAGATTAGTTAATTGTAGATGGCAAAATTGGGATGATCATATTAATAATAGTGATGTTCTTGCACAATATAGAAGGTTTAAACAGTCACATGAGGTAGAAGCATACTTGTTGATGGACTTTAACAGATTTGTTAGATATGTGTTCACAAAATTTAGGTTTGGTTTGTCCGACTTATCAGTGCATAGAATAAGATATAAAAGACGTGATCAAGAGTCAACAAAATGCCCATTATGTAACAGTGTTACTGATAATGAAAATCACTTTATTCTATGCTGTCCAGCCCTTGACGATCTGAGACGCCTGCTAATTCAGCCCAAGTCCTTCTATAAACCAAATGATTTCAGGTTAACAATGCTTATGGCTTCAAAAAATGAGAGTACAATTAGACATTTGACAACATACGTTTATAAAGCTTTTAAAAGAAGAGAGTTTGCCTTATCATAAAGTTACATTTGTGTGATGTGTATCTGTTAAACCTATTTATATGTTCCTATTGCATTATTGAAGTTTGACTGTGAGTCCTATATTGTAATCATTTCGAAATATTTGAAGTATGCATTACCCAAGAGCGATTATGTATTATGTATATTCTATGTTTATATAATGTTTATAATGTGTTCACACAAATTCTTGTGATGTGTCTGTTAAATCTATTTATATGTTCCTATTGTATTATTGAAGTTTGACTATGAGTCCTATGTTGTAATTATTTCAAAATATTTGAAGCATGCATTGTCCAAGAACGACTATGTATTATATTCTGTGTTTGTATAATGCTTACAATGTGTTCACACCCCTTCAAATGGGGCTTTGGCCTTACTGAATAAATTTTTGATTCTGATTCTGATTCTGATTCTCTCTCTCTCTCTCTCTCTCTCTCTCTCTCTCTCTCTCTCTCTCTCTCTCTCTCTCTCTCACTCACTCACTCACTCACACACACACACACACACACACACACACACACACACACACACACACACACACACACACACATACGCACACCATCTAATATCACTTATAGTGAAAAGACGTTAAATCAAGGAACGAACGAACACACGCGCGCGCGCGCGCGCGCACACACACACACACACACACACACACACACACACACACACACACACACACACACACACACACACACACACACACACACTGTATCTCAATCTCTGTCAGCTTATTTATATAAAGTATTAAAGGTGTTATATGTGGTGATTCCCCCATGGGGATGCCGGGGGCTCTTTCAATGTGAATAATATCCCCACCTTCTGGAAATTCTGTGCTAGAAATTTCCTCTTTGCTTGCACTTTCTTTGTTTCTCTGCCTCGTTCATCCTTGTTCATTTGCTTTCTGTTATGTCTTCCTATCATTTGTTGCCTTGCTGGTCCATTGACCTGTATGTGTTCGACAAAGTCTTATGTATTTGCTCTTAGGATTGATCATTGGGTACATGTATTAAGTGCAATTTTGGCTCTAGGAAAATGAGATATGCGGAAGCAATTTTAAGTAATTTAAGCCCAGTCTGTTTCGTTGTCTGTCTGTTTATTTCTCAGTCTGCTCGTTGTCATTTGTATTGCGTGTTTGCCTGCAGGATGGTGTTTGGGGGGCCTTGTCACATGACCATAGCATCATGGCTATGTCTTCTTCTGTATCAGCATCCTGTTCCTATATGCGCAATAACAAAACGCTAGTATTAGATTTCTTCGTTTTTATTTTCTGTCTGAATATTGTGTGCTATGTATTCAGTCAAGTTCAGGTATATCAAGCAAGCACCAAAGTATCTGTACATGTCATCGTATACCATTTTGAACCTGTATCAGGGGAGGTGGAGAAAGTAATTTAATGTGTTATATTAATATTCAGACCATATGATGGACTGTGCACGTGCGTGCGTGTGTGTGCGTGTATGCGTGTGTGTGTGTGTCTGTGTGTCTGTGTGTGATGTTACCAGTGATTTCTCCTCTGCTTAAATTAGTTGTTAAATGCCGAGGCAATACGAAGTCTCGAAATATAATCTAAAATGGAAGTGATAGTTTCTTAAGAGAAGGAGAGTCCAGTCTTATTGTCAGGTTTAAAATGGTACAGAGAACTTTAAAGGTGAAAAGAAAAAGTGGCGGTGTATGTATATTAGGAGCTGATCGTTTTGGCGCTTTAGTTTTAGAGTTCATACGAACATTGGTGTCCTGTATATTTTGGCAAACTATGTAGCTGACCTTTAAATGTCTAAAAGGCGATGGTTTGAAAAACGAACATAGCTAGCTACCCAGTAAACTGTTGCCCCTTTTTAAGTGGATTTGAAGGATCCACTTATTTCTTTATTTTAATATTCCTAGCTTCAGTATCTGCGTAGAAAGGGCATGATAGGCAGACGGCAGCACAGAGCAAAATGACAGATCAGTCAAAGCACAAGATCGATCGATGTTCTCCACTCCCAGACTCCAGGGTTGACGTGACAAATATTCTGTTGAAATGACACAAACCGTCAGATATGACAGCAGAAGGAACGAACATTGGAACATAATCTCCGCACTCCGACTCAGTGCGGCCAGCATTACCACTGGAACATCATAGCACTTGTACTTGCCGGAATCCATTGGACAGGCATTGTAGGGTCTGGTACGTGGAGAAGACACCAAAGTCGAACTTGGTATAACATTCATTGAAAGACACGATTTTGTTTAAGCTATCGTCTGCTGTATTTCCATCGGAGACAGAATGATATCAGTTTAGTGGTTCACCAGCCTTCCATCACCCTGAACATAGCACCCTACAGCAAATCACACATATTTACCAGTTAAAGAATTCCATGAGCAACTACAAAACCTCACTGTGTAGCTTCCAACGAAGGAAATATTCCTTTGATATTCGTATATTAGACTGGAAAGACTAGACGGGATGTTCATGATGTTTGTGATTGGAACACCAAGACTGGATCAGATGCCTATAGCAAAGGGCAGGTCTGACGGGGGAGGAACGATTAACCGAGGCCTTAGACTCGATGAATTTGCCAGGTATGTAACATCCTCTATACACACGTGAAACCCAGAACAACGACCCAGCGTTCTGTAGATGGTCTGCTTCACGACTAGCTGGATTACATCCTGTCCTGTCCAAGCCCAAAGTGTCGCTGAAGACTAAACGATGTACAGAGTCCCCTCACATTTGCTCTGAGCTTTGGAAATTGAAGGATCACAGGAACGCAGAAATCTTTCAACCTAAGTTAGTGGAAACATTTACTTAGACACCGTACAATCAATCAGTCTGTTACGTATACTGACAGAGATTATCAGCAATCATCATTCACGGGGATATATATGAGATCATCGAATTATTCGGTGTTAAGAGAAGAAAAGACATCAGGCAGTTCTCTGTAATCATACAACAGCTAATTTCTTATCATGAATTTAACGGACTTTGAATGAATATATCGTAGTCTTAAAGCTTGGTGTACATTGATCATGAGAGTGATATCAGTTGATGATAAAAACAAACAAGCGTACAGAAAAATGTCACATTCACATTTTCTACACAATGTACAAATACAAAAACAACAGAATGGAGAATTCTGCACACAAAAGGAAGATATGTCTGTAACAACTACCGTATAAACAGTATAACAAACGGTTTAGCAAGGCATCTACTACGTCAGTTACACAGCACTCAACAAACGGTTGGTGTGGAGAAGGAAAGCAGTATCATGAATCACACGTGCTAAAAGACGATGGATGTGGAATTGAATTACACCACGCCTTCTCTCTTCCCCCACATTCGTATTTAATCCTTTTTGTACTTGTTTGTGACTTCTGATTTTTTTTATCAAACTTGTTCTGCAAAATGAGAATGGAAAATGTCCACAGAAGGGAAACCAGATAATATTACAAGGGGTTGGGAGTAGTAGTATTGTCACCTAGTATGCTTTGATGTTCTTTAGGTGCAAGTTATTGTGGGGAGATGTGTTTGGAATAGAACAAAACACTAAAAGCGAGGGAGCGGATCGAATACAAAATGCATGTAGCGTTCTTTTTCCTGATACTTATTCCACTCTGAATGCACTGCATACTGTCACTCACCCCACAAGCAGTAGACGAGGGCCCAAAAGCTGAAGACATAATAGCGACAGAAGCGACGGTTGAATGTGAAAGGAGAGGTGAGATAATTTAGTGCTGCAACTGTCCGACTGCAGATTGTCGCCTCTCTCTCAGCACAGGCGGCTTGTAAAATTGCCCTGCCACTTGACACGAACTGCTGGTTGTGTGTTGTATAATTGACTGGCTGGGAGAATCGGTTTTGCCCTATTCTTCACAATTTTTTCAGCTAAAAGAAATTTATGTCAGTTTTTGCTGTACTTTCTCCAGAAGAGAAATACTTTGTATCCTTTATTTAAAAAAAAACTAGCAGTTGTGTTTAAAGCATCAGATTCTTTTCACACATAACTGATTGAGTTTGTAAATTATCTTAATGTCTCTCACAGTCATCACCATCCCCGGCTGAAAAGGGTCGGTCCGTTTGCTCAGTTTCCTGTGTTTCCAAAGTCCTATAGTTCAGACCCTTTCTTTCAAGGGGCCACACAATTCCAGGGTACCATGTTTCAGGGTGTCGTGGCTTTGTGTTGGAAAGGTGCGTATTCCTCAGGTTATGTTTTTTTTATGCCCTGGGACTTAATGTTTGTGATGGGTATAGTGTACATGGTTTATGCCCTGGGACTTAATGTTTGTGATGGGTATAGTGTACATGGTTTATGCCCTGGGACTTAATGTTTGTGATGGGTATAGTGTACATGGTTTATGTCCTGGGACTTAATGTTTGTGATGGGTATAGTGTACATGGTTTATGTCCTGGGACTTAATGTTTGTGATGGGTATAGTGTACATGGTTTATGCCCTGGGACTTAATGTTTGTGATGGGTATAGTGTACATGGTTTATGTCCTGGGACTTAATGTTTGTGATGGGTATAGTGTACATGGTTTATGTCCTGGGACTTAATGTTTGTGATGGGTATAGTGTACATGGTTTATGTCCTGGGACTTAATGTTTGTGATGGGTATAGTGTACATGGTTTATGCCCTGGGACTTAATGTTTGTGATGGGTATAGTGTACATGGTTTATGTCCTGGGACTTAATGTTTGTGATGGGTATAGTGTACATGGTTTATGTCCTGGGACTTAATGTTTGTGATGGGTATAGTGTACATGGTTTATGCCCTGGGACTTAATGTTTGTGATGGGTATAGTGTACATGGTTTATGCCCTGGGACTTAATGTTTGTGATGGGTATAGTGTACATGGTTTATGTCCTGGGACTTAATGTTTGTGATGGGTATAGTGTACATGGTTTATGCCCTGGGACTTAATGTTTGTGATGGGTATAGTGTACATGGTTTATGCCCTGGGACTTAATGTTTGTGATGGGTATAGTGTACATGGTTTATGTCCTGGGACTTAATGTTTGTGATGGGTATAGTGTACATGGTTTATGTCCTGGGACTTAATGTTTGTGATGGGTATAGTGTACATGGTTTATGCCCTGGGACTTAATGTTTGTGATGGGTATAGTGTACATGGTTTATGCTTTGGGACTTAATGTTTGTGATGGGTATAGTGTACATGGTTTATGCCCTGGGACTTAATGTTTGTGATGGGTATAGTGTACATGGTTTATGCCCTGGGACTTAATGTTTGTGATGGGTATAGTGTACATGGTTTATGCCCTGGGACTTAATGTTTGTGATGGGTATAGTGTACATGGTTTATGCCCTGGGACTTAATGTTTGTGATGGGTATAGTGTACATGGTTTATGCTTTGGGACTTAATGTTTGTGATGGGTATAGTGTACATGGTTTATGCCCTGGGACTTAATGTTTGTGATGGGTATAGTGTACATGGTTTATGCCCTGGGACTTAATGTTTGTGATGGGTATAGTGTACATGGTTTATGCCCTGGGACTTAATGTTTGTGATGGGTATAGTGTACATGGTTTATGCCCTGGGACTTAATGTTTGTGATGGGTATAGTGTACATGGTTTATGCCCTGGGACTTAATGTTTGTGATGGGTATAGTGTACATGGTTTATGCCCTGGGACTTAATGTTTGTGATGGGTATAGTGTACATGGTTTATGCCCTGGGACTTAATGTTTGTGATGGGTATAGTGTACATGGTTTATGCTTTGGGACTGATTTTCATGCTTCCTTTTTTTGAGTCTGTTTGTTTGCAAGGTTTATGTTCCTGGTAGCTGGTATCTCCAGAGTTTTATGTTTCTAAGCTTTATTTTCACTGTTGTGTATTCTATGACCTTGCATTCACAGACCTCTTGTGTTAAGATCATTTTTAGATTCCCGTTTGTAATGCTTTTTAATTCGAGAAGCTGTGTCCTTTTATCGTTTATTTGAAGGGTTCTTGTTTTCGTGCACAACCATTTGATCGTTTTCTATCGGTATTCGTGTTGATGCAGGTGCGGTATCACATGTCGTATTTCCAAATGATTTAAAAGTTCTGTCTTGTTCTCCAGAATTATATGCCAGGACCTCGTCTTTGAATTATTTAAATTGTAGATGGTACATAAAAGAAATCTAAACCTTTATGTTGTAGATATGTTGAAGACTTGTGTCTTCTGAATTAGTAATTTTGGAAATTAACGTTATACAAAAGTTCATTATTATCATTAATATATGAGAAAAGAAAAATTGATGATATGGCTTGACCATAATGTTTGTTTCTTTCACTGACTTGTTTTTACTCCTAACCCCCCCCCCCTCTCTCTCTCTCTCTCTCTCTCTGTCTCTGTCTCTCTCTCTCTCTGTCTCTCTCTCTGTCTCTGTCTCTGTCTCTCTCTCCATTATTCTTTCCTTTTATGTTTCCCTCTTTTTACCTTTATCCTTCTCTGTGTCTGCCTTTCTAGCCATCGTCATTTCTTCCGTCCTGGAAAACTGTCTCATTCCTAAGTCAGAGACGGAATATAACGAGCTTAGCTTTCTTTCTATGGTCGATTTTTGAACTCTCGTTGTGGCCAAATCCAATTATCTGTGATATGTCCCCATGAGTCATGATCGCCCGTCGACTGTGTAAGTGCAATACACTGAGGAGAGCTAATGATCACTCACAAATCTATACATAACAGAATGGTATTGATTTTTTTCTCTAATAGAAAGCCGAGAATGCAGCAGAAACTGGCAGTGGGGATGGCTTGGGCAGCTTTGCGGTTTGCTGACGAGTGGTAGGAATGGAAAATAGTCGGTGGCATTTTGCTGATCTTGGTTCTTGTGAAGTATTGGAAATTTTGTGTGTGTCTACTTTGTTTCAGCAGTCTTAGCCACATAATGAGCTTACTGCTTCCACTGGATTAACCATTAATCAAAATGCGTGTGACTGTGAAATAAAAAGACAATGTGTATAGTGTAGTATACAAAGCATTGCTCAAACATCAGTATTACACCTTTGCATTATCCATAATATAAACACAAATACTGCTCGTTGGCTTGGCTA
>JAPXFY010000013.1:78028750-78056250 GCA_030674185.1 Monoplex corrugatus | reverse complement strand
AAATTCGTGGTCAGAGATGCACACGTTGACTGTGTTTAAATGTGCTTGAGCCATTATCCCTGCTTCCCTCTTATTTGCTTTGGTATTATTATGAAGTACTTCTCAAATAGCTCTGTCCAATGATCAACACTAAAACAAACTGTACATAGTTTTACAGGGTTCTGATAACTACAGCTGCTTCAAGTGAACATTTTTGTCATCGTAGCGTCTTTTCAGAAAGCTGGTTTGCATGCACATCGACGAAGAGCTCTGTTGACTGCTTGACACTCCTAATGCTGGATGATCAGAATAACCAAGATGTTCCCGACAGAAAATCAAAAGGAAGGAATAGAAAATCGTTGACATCTTAATGTTTTGTCTTAAAGGTTAAGGATACTAATGTCTCAAGCAAGCATCTGCGTCCAAGCCAGATGTTTTATTAGTCATTGGATCTCAAGTTTACGTTTTAGACACAGTTTTTCATGTGGATTTTAGTATTATATTCAGAGCTTATACTAACTGAACTGTTGTTCTGTATAACGATTCTGTGGCTTTTACCTTGCTGTGCAATAATAGTACCATTGATCAGACAATCCTGGGGTCCATTGACCACCCTTTCTGGTTTAAAATGAGTTTTGTCACAGAAAACGAAAAGAAACTTGTATGTGTGTTATGAACTCCTAAAGTTTTGAAAAATGGAAGGATTAACGTTGGGATTGAAAGTAGTTTTATGTCGACACAAGAGAACTTTTTTTCATCTCCACGGTCGTTTGCACTTAGCCGGTCCAACATTTCTTTGGTTGGTTGGTTGGTTGGTTGGTTGGTTGGTTGGTTGGTTGGTTGGTTGGTTGGTTGGTTTAATAGTGTTTGTTTGTACTTAAGCCAGCTATCCGTCCTGTAACTGTCTTTCTAATAGGGGTATAGGGTGGGGTATAGGGTGGGTATAGGATGGGTAGAGGTGGGTAGAGGGGTATAGGGGGCTATAGGGTGGCTATTAGGGTGGCTATAGGGTGGTGTATAGGATGGCTATAGGGTGGCTATAGGATGGCTATAGGGTGGCTATAGGGTGGTGTATAGGATGGCTATAGGGTGGCTATAGGATGGCTATAGGGTGGTGTAAGGGTGGCTATAGGGTGGGTATAGGTGTGTATAGGTGGCTATAGGATGGCTATAGGTGGATATAGGGTGGATATAGGGTGGGTATAGGGTGGATAGAGGGTGGCTATAGGGTGGGTAGAGGGTGGTGTATAGGGTGGCTATAGGGTGGCTATAGGATGGTTATAGGATGGATATAGGGTGGATATAGGTGGTATAGGGTGGGTAGAGGGTGGCTATAGGGTGGGGTATAGGATGGGTAGAGGGTGGGTATAGGATGGCTATAGGGTGGGGTATAGGGTGGGGTAGGTGTAGGGTGGGGTAGAGGGTAGCTATAAGGTGGGTGTAGGGTGGATATAGGGTGACTATAGGGTGGATATAGGGTGACTATAGGGTGGGTAGAGGGGGGTAAAGGGTGGGGTAGAGGGGGTAGAGGGTAGGGTATAGGGTGACTATAGGGTGGGGTATAGGGTGGGTAGAGGGTGGGGTAGAGGTGGGTATAGGATAGGGTGATAGGGTGATATAGGGTGGGGTAGAGGGTGGGTAGAGGGTGGGGTAGAGGGTGGGTATAGGATAGAGTATAGGGTGACTATAGGGTGGGGTATAGGGTGGGTATAGGGATAGGGTATAGGGTGATATAGGGTGGGGTATAGGTGGTGGTAAGGGTTGGGTATAGGGTGGGGTAAGGGTGGGTATAGGGTGGGTAAGGGTGGGGTAGAGTGTGGATATAGGGTAGGGTATTGGGTGACTATAGGGTGGGTATAGGATGGGTAAGGGTGGTTAGAGGTGGGTATAGGGTGGGTATAGGGTGGTATAGGGTGGGATATAGGGTGGTATAGGGTGGGGTATAGGGATGGGGTATAGGGTGGATAGGGTGGGTATAGGTGGGTATAGGGTAGGTATTAGGGTGGGGTATAGGGTGGATATAGGTGGGGTATAGGGTGTGGTATAGGGTGGGTATAGGGTGGATATAGGGTGGGTATAGGGTGGTATAGGTGGATTAGGGTGGGTATAGGGTGGATATAGGGTAGGTATAGGGTGGGGTATAGGGTGGTATATAGTATAGGTGGGTATAGGGTGGGGTATAGGGTGGGTAAGGGTGGGTATAGGGTGGGTATAGGGTGAATTATAGGGTGGGTATAGGGTGGATATAGGGTTGGTATAGGGTGGGGTATAGGGTGGATATAGGAGTGTATAGGTGGATAGTAGGGTGGGTATAGGTGGGTATAGGTGGATATAGGGTGGGATATAGGGTGGGTATAGGTGGGGTATAGGGTGGGATATAGGGTGGGTATAAGGTGGGGTATAGGGTGGGTATAGGGTGGTATAGGATGGGGTATAGGGTGGATATAGGGTGGGTATAGGGTGGGTATAGGGTGGTATATGGTGGGTATAGGGTGGGTATAGGGTGGGGTATAGGGTGGTATAGGTGGGGTGTAGGGTGGGGTATAGGGTGGTTATAGGGTGGGTATAGGATGGGTTAAGGGTGGGTATAGGGTGGGTATATGGTGGGTAGAGGGAGGGGTATAGGGTGGGTAGAGGGTGGGTATAGGGTGGGGTATAGGGTGGGTGAGGTAGGGTGAGGGTGGTATAGGTGGGTATAGGGTGGTATAGGTAGGGTATAGGGTGGGTATAGGGTAGGGTAGAGGTGGGTATAGGTGGGTTAGAGGGTGGGTAAGGGTGGGGTATAGGGTGGTTATAGGATGGGTATAGGGTGGGTAGAGGGTGGGTATAGGGTGGGTAGAGGGTGGGTATAGGGTGGGTAGGGTGGTATAGGTGGTTATAGGGTGGGTATAGGGTGGTTATAGGTGGGTATAGGGTGGTTATAGGATGGTATAGGTGGGTATAGGATGGTATAGGATGGGTATAGGGTGGTTATAGGATGGGTATAGGATGGGTATAGGGTGGGTTAGTAGGGTAGTGTTATAGGATGGGTATAGGGTGGGTTAGAGGGTGGGTATAGGGGTAGGTGGGTATAGGGGTTGGGTATAGGGTGGGTATAGGATGGTATAGATGGGTATAGGGGTATAGGGTGGGTAAGGGTTAGGTGGTATGGTGTATAGGTGGTAGAGGTATAGGATGGGTATAGGAGGTTATAGGTGGGTATAGGGTGGTTATAGGATGGGTATAGGTGGGTATAGGGTGGTATAGGATGGTAAGGATGGTATAGGATGGTAAGGGTGGTGTATAGGGATGGGTATAGGGTGGGTATAGGATAGGGTATAGGGTGGTTAGATGGTATAGGTGGTATAGGTGGGTATAGAGGTAGGGGTATAGGATGGGTATAGGGGTATAGGATGGTATAGGGGTATGGTTATAGGATGGGTATAGGATGGTTATAGGATGGGTATGGATGGTTATAGGATGGGTATAGGGTGGTTATAGGATGGGTATAGGATGGTTATAGGATGGGTATAGGGTGGTTATAGGATGGGTATAGGTGGTTATAGGATAGGTATAGGTGGTTATAGGATGGTATAGGATGGTTATATGGAGGGTATAGGATGGGTATAGGTGGTATAGGATGGGTTATAGGATGGTGTGTATAGGATGGGTATAGGTGGTTATAGGATGGGTATAGGATGGTTATAGGATGGTATAGGGTGGTATAGGATGGGTATAGGTGGTTATAGGGATAGGGTAATAAGTGGTTAGTGGTATAGGGTAGGTGTAAGGGTGGGTATAGGGTGGGTATAGAGTATAGTGGTATAGGTGGTAGAGGGTAGGGGTATAGGGTGGGTATAGGATGGTATAGGGTGGTTAGGGTGGGTATAGTGGGTAAGGGTATAGGATGGTATAGGTGGGTATAGGGGAGGGTATAGGTGGGTAGGGTGGGTATAGGTGTGGTATAGGGTGGTATAGGGTGGATATAGGGTGGTGTAGGGTAGGTATAGGGTGGGTATAGGATAGGTAAGGTGGTAGAGGTGGTATAGGGTGGGTAGAGGTGGGGTATAGGGTGGTTATAGGATAGGTAGAGGTGGGTATAGGGTGGGTATAGGATAGGGTAAGGGTGGGTAGGATGGGTATAGGTGGGTAGAGGTATAGTGGTATATAGGTGGTGGTAGAGGTGGTAGGGTAAGGATAGGGTTAGGTGGGTAGAGGATGGGTATAAGGTGGTAAGGGTGGTTTACAGGTGGGTAGAGGGTGGGTATAGGAAGATTGTGCAGTCCAGTTTTGAAATGTCCTTCTGCTCCCCCTTCTACTTGAGGCGTATGCATGTATGAACTACAGATGAAGTTCTTACAAATCCTTCGTTATACATGTGTAATTTGATAGAGATTTTAAAGAAAATTTTGACGTTGTTATGTGCGTGACAACTATGTTTAACTGACAATTGGTATACTGTTTTTAAATGTGTCTATTAAAAAGAAAGAAAACAAAAAGAAACAGGAAACAAAAAAGAAAAAAAATATTATCACAATTCAGACTGAGTGCTCCGTGACCACAGATTTAAACTAGGGCACAAAAAATAGACACCCACTAAACAAACTTTGACAAATGCTTCCATTCCTACGTTACTGCCAGTTCAGACTGTATCTGTCACGACTTTGTGTAGCCGCAAACGTATTATTTCCATTTGAAGACTTTTAGTCATGTACTTCATGAGCAATCCGAACATATTTCAAACACTGTTCATATCCTGCTGGCACACATACATAGTACATACACACACACGCATGCATGCGCTAACAAAAAGGCACATGCGAGCACTTAATAAGAGACACAAAAGTACTTTGTGACAGCTACGTTACTTGCAATATGATATCCATGGCCCCTACACTTGTAAACAGGATGTCCTTTTATTTCTTCTCCTCTTTGAGCTTTCATGAATTTCCCTGTAACTCGAGCGCCCCCTAGATTTCTTGTGGCCAGAAAACGGTATCCAGTCTTCCAGTCTTCTTTCAAATTTCATTACTCTTCGTCTTTTCACGGTTTTTTCACACAATGCATCATCGTCGTTTTTCTATCACAAACAACCAGGATGCATGGCCTCATCTGCTGTCTAGTGCTGAATTACACCATGGGCTATAAGGGAGGTTCTCCTTTGTTGCCTTTGTTGTGCCATCTTCCTAATCTTTTTACTCTAGCTTTGCCAACAAATTGAGTGGAAATAATTCTGCTTAGTGGATTGTTGTTGTAAACTGGGATGCAAGCACTATTTATGAATAACAACAGATGTTGGGTTTGATTCCAAATGATAACGCTTCATATCAAAATAAAAGAAAGATTTACATTGTTCATACCTCAGTGTGGAAATTGCTTATCGACGTAACACGGCCTATCAACTACAAATCATCTCATGTTTTGAAAATACTGACAGTTCGTATGCATGTGTTCTTTGTAAGGTCAAATCATTTTGAAAGTCACTGTCTAATAGCAGCTTCATTATGTTGAATGTCAATAAACGTGCTGGGCTGGATTACACCATGATCTGTCTGTATTGTGACACAGTTTTCAGTATGTTGTATAGACTGTTCTGTCTGATGAGCGAAGAAAAAGGCATTATCATCCTCTTTTAGCTCCTTGGGGGTCTTAGGTTTTTCACTAAAAGGCAGCATTTATCAACTGATCCATATTTCACAGGACATCAAAGACAGGAGTGTTGATAACGTTTTTCTCTTCACAGAAAGCGTGTCTGTGAGATCCATGATATGTGTACAGGGATTGCATGACAAACATAGTTATGAATTGCCAAAGAGAAAAATGATATGTCTGTTGGACCCACAAGCTGTTGTGAATATGACTGAATGTTCCTCCGTTTTTTTCTTTTACCGTCTTTTTACAAAGTGCTTTAGACGAATGACTGAGCGGATACATAACTTATAACATACCCCGTCTCTTTGTTTTCCTTTGTGTCTCTTCTTTTTTGTCTGTCTGTCTGTCTGTCTTCTGTCTCTCTGTCTTTCTGTCTGTCTTTCTGTCTGTCCGTCTCTTTGTGTTTCTTTGTCTGTCTGTCTGTCTCGGGTTGTTGTCTCTTTCTCTCTCTCTCTCTCTCTCTCTTTCTTTCTTTCTTTCTCTCTCTCTTGACCATTATTTTACATGGATTAAGGTGGTCAGTTCAGCATTTAGAGTCTGGTGGGAATGGAAGGTGAAAAGCCAAAGTTATATCCCAACACAATACGTACATAATCACAGTCTCAAAAGTTCAAAGGAAAGAAAGACCAGAAACACGTGAAAATAGAATAAGAACGCGTTTTAATCAACACAACAAGACAGGCAATTTTAAGCCAACTGGCCTTTGTCAACCGAACACAAAAGATAACAAAGACACAACATCACAAGATTTAGAGCGAAAATATCAGCTAACTGTCCTGATGATTCACTGAACTGGAGAAGAGTGCTCTCCAGTGTCTTGTCCAGCTAAACGAAGATGGCTCAGGTAAGCTGGTGGATGTATCGTGAGATCTGTGAATTTGTTTCTTTGTTGTCTTTTGCGTTTGTTTCACAGAGGCCAGTGGGCAAGAATTTGCGCCTGTCTTGTTTGGTTAATAGGAGTTATACAAGCACTCAATCTTTGTTGTTTGTCTCTAGTTACACGTCACATTATTGACAGATTTCTCCTGGCTCTGCTTTTTTGATGAGTAGCCTCGACTCAAGATTGAACATCTTGACTTGAGTCTCAGCCTACAACTTAACTATGGCCTGTTCACTGATTATCTGACTGTGCCATGATTCTGGTTGTGTCAGCCTAGTGTGCGTTATGCCATGTTCGGCCTACCATCTTCCCATCATACATGGTCTGTGGCGGTTTGAGGATTGTGTAGGATAAATGTTGGCAGAATTGGATGGAACGTATGTTCACTTCAGTTCAATTCAGTTCCATAAAACTTTATTAATCTACAAGGAATTTTTAAACGTATTTTTTATTCATCTTTTGTTTCTCAACAAACGGACATCTAACACAGAATTTGGCAACGAAAAATAACAACAATAAAAAATTATTCTCATATGAAAAGGCAATATTGACATATGAACTCAATATAGTACTACAGAATATACATAATGGTAGTTTATACACAGGGAAATTGATTTGTGCAGCCACGGGATCGTAATGACTCATACACAAGTATTTCATTGGAAATGTCTGAGCGCTGTTAATCCCTCTTAAAGCGTTTGAGTCGGACGATTCCCTTTTATAAAAGATCATTTCCAATTCGTATGTGTCAGTGTCATTTTCAGTTTTTCAAGATAGCAGGAGAAAGTGGTGATCCTTGAAGGAGTCCCATGGAGAGTTTTTGTGGTGCTGAACACCCAGTCTCTTAAGTAGTTCCATGAGCAATATGAATTGTACTTCATTGTACACATCTTCTAGGTCAGTAGCTACAGCCAGGATTTCTTCTTTGTTCTGAAAACCTAAATAAGCAAATGCAGCTGCGTTTTTTCCAATGTACGTTTTCCTGTTGTAAAGCCTTCTTGTTTAGATGGGAATATTTTCCTGTCTTCTAGGTTCTAGCTAATTTCTTTGCTATTATGTTTTCCGTCAGTTCCCAATTACGTTTTTTATAGTCAGGATGTGATATCCGTTTAGTCTGCGATGATCTTACCTGGTTCAGGTAAGGCTTTTAGGAAGCTTTGTGTCCAATCCTCGGGAACTTCACCTTTCTCGAAATTGTCTTGATAGAGAGTACATAATTCAGTTTTATCGCGTTCAGACAGCGTTTTGATGTCAAAGTATCGAATGTTATCTGGATCAGAGAATGTGTCTTTTCTACACCGTGCAAGACCTTTAAGTAATTATTTATCTTATTGATCTGTCCTTTGCTTTGAAGATAAGATACACAGATGCACATGTCATTTACATGTAACCAAGATTGTTCCAATGATAGGCTGATACAATACTAGCATGAAAAATGTATACAAAGTAAAACATAGGCTAGGTAGGACCTCAGGACCTGGACAGCTCACGGACTTATGTGCAGGCTTAAGGCTTGTGCCATGATCACTGTCACATGTACCTGTGACGTCAGTGCATATGGAACTCGTTCCGAGCGTGAGTATGTTATCTTGAGAAACTGAAACTGAAACTGAAACTCAAGATAGTATCTCGGCTCTGGGGAAAAAAGACATACACATGCACGGACGTCATCGAAGCTTTATAATGAATAAGTTCCGATATGATCATGGCATAAGCCCTGAGTCTGCGCAAAAGTCCTACATGCTGGAAGGTCTTGAGTCCTGTGGAATCTATGTATAAAAGTGTTTCCAGTAAGCAATGCTGAATGTTGAATGATTTTAATTCTGAGTGGAATTTGTGCATGCTGCTTTTCTGTGAATGTCCTCAGTCCGTCATAACTTATGAAACTTTTTAAAGCGGTTGACATTTCACACACGTCTTTTTTAATTTGCTCCGACATATTTAACCCTTTGACTCCTGCACCCTGTCCACCACTGCCTTGCATTGTCAGCCATGCTAGCAAAGCAAAAACAACATTTTGACTCTCTCACCCTATCCACCAGCTTTCTGCAAGAAGGTGGTGGATAGGGTGAGGTCAAAGGGTTAAGTGTCTGCAGTTGGTGAATACAGTGCGGGAGTCAAAGAGTTAAAGTTGAAAAGTGGTTTGAATCTTTTATGAACTGTCAGCACATTTCCTGAACAAATCGCACAAGCCTCCCCCTTTTGATAGCACAAGTTGAATGTGAACATCCAATTATATCATGTAACATTTTGTTAAGATCTGCTGTTCCGTTAGCTGTGTGATTTTTTTGATTTTTTTTTTATGTTCGTTCTCGCCCACCTTGGTGCTCTGATGACGTGCGAGGGCTGGACAGAGAATGAGGCCTAAAGTACACAAATAATACAACTTTTACAAAGAGATTTTCGGATACTATAAATTCTCAAAGTTTGTCCAGTTTTCTTCATTAACAAATCAGTTAAAAGACCTGCTTCCAGTTCCATCTCTTTCACAAGGTCTTTTCTATTGCAGCTAATATTTCATGTATGAATCAGTTTTAAACAAATTGCAACCTCCAAATTAATTTCGCGCAGATTGAAGGATCGGTGTGATTGGAGAGTGATCGGTGTTTATTGGAGGGAGGGTGCTGCATGCACTATTACTATTACTACTACTTTTACTACTACTGCTACTACTAATACTACCACTACTCCTACTAGCACTATTATTACTATTTCTGCTACTATGTACTTCCACCAGTATTGCTGTTGCTGCTTCTACTACTACTACTACTACTACTACTACCGTTGTTGCTGTTGTTGCTGCTGCTACAGCTGGTGGTACTACTACTACTATAACTATTGCTGCTGCTGCTGCTGCTGCTGTTACTACTACACATATGTTGCTACAACTACTACTACTGTTACTACTACTACTACAACTTTTACTAGTAATGATGATAATGAAAGAAGAAGAAGATGATGATGATGATGATGTGATGATGATGATGATAATGATGGTGATAATCGATGACAATATTCAACACTGTTCTTTTCCTGTCAGTATATTTATAGAGGACAGGCATGGAGATGACAAGAAGTACAGGTTAGTAGATAGAAATGATGTAGGTCTGTACAAACATTTTGTTTAAAATTAACCACTCCCTCTCCTCCTCTGTCTGTCTGTCTGTCTGTCTGTCTGTTTCTCTCTCTCTCTCTTTCTCACTCTCTCCTCTCTCTCTCTCTATGTCTCTCTCTGTCTCTGTTTCTCTCTCTGTCTCTGTCTCTGTCTCTCTCACTCTCTCTTTCTCTCTCTCTGTCTCTCTGTCTGTCTGTCTGTTTCTCTCTCTCTCTCTCTCTTCGCTGTCTCCCTCTCTGTCTGTCTGTCTCTCTTTCTCTCTCTCTCTATCTCTCTGTCTGTTTGTCTGTCTGTCTGTCTCTCTCTCTGTCTCCCTATGTCTCTGTCTCCTCTCTCTCTCTCTGTCTCCATCTCTCTCTGTCTCTCTGTCTCTCTCTCTCTCTAAAGTTTCTCGCTCTTTCTCTCTCTCAGTCATTCATTTCTCTCTTTCTCTCTCTGTATATGTCTGTCTGTCTGTCTATCTGTCTGTCTCTCTCTCTGTCTCTGTCTCGACTCTCTCTTCTCCTCTTCTCTCTCTCTCTCTCTCTCTCTCTCTT
This sequence comes from Monoplex corrugatus, assembly GCA_030674185.1. NCBI lineage: Eukaryota > Metazoa > Mollusca > Gastropoda > Littorinimorpha > Ranellidae > Monoplex > Monoplex corrugatus. Next base: position 78,046,109 of record JAPXFY010000013.1, on the reverse strand, counting down.
TGCTTTTCTATGTTCTCAGGCCCAGGAATGATGACAATGTTTATAATGATGACGTAAATGACAATGTTTATAATGATGACGTAAATGACAGTGTTTATAATGATGATGATGACGTAAATGACAATGTTATAATGATGATGTAAATGACAATGTTTATAATGATGACGTAAATGACAATGTTTATAATGATGATGTAAATGACAATGTTTCTAATGATGACGTAAATGACAATGTTTATAATGATGATGGAAATGACAATGTTTATAATGATGATGGAAATGACAATGTTTAAAATGATGACGTAAATGACAATGTTTATAATGATGACGTAAATGACAATATTTATAATGATGACGTAAATGACAATGTTTATAATGATGACGTAAATGACAATGTTTATAATGATGACGGAAATGACAATGTTTATAATGATGATGGAAATGACAATGTTTAAAATGATGACGTAAATGACAATGTTTATAATGATGACGTAAATGACAATGTTTATAATGATGACGTAAATGACAATGTTTAAAAGATGACGTAAATGACAATGTTTGTAATGATGACGTAAATGACAATGTTTATAATGATGACGTAAATGACAATGTTTATAATGATGACGTAAATGACAATGTTTATAATGATGACGTAAATGACAATGTTTAAAATGATGATGGAAATGACAATGTTTATAATGATGACGTAAATGACAATGTTTATAATGATGACGTAAATGACAATGTTTAAAATGATGACGTAAATAACAATGTTTGTAATGATGAAGTAAATGACAATGTTTATAATGATGACGTAAATGACAATGTTTATAATGATGATGTAAATGACAATGTTTATAATGATGACGTAAATGACAATGTTTAAAATGATGATGAAATGACAATGTTTATAATGATGACGTAAATGACAATGTTTATAATGATGACGTAAATGACATTGTTTAAAATGATGATGGAAATGACAATGTTTATAATGATGATGGAAATGACAATGTTTATAATGATGATGGGAAATGACAATGTTTATAATGATAACGTAAATGACAATGTTTATAATGATGATGGAAATGACAATGTTTATAATGATAACGTAAATGACAATGTTTAAAATGATGATGGAAATGACAATGTTTACAATGATGACGTAAATGACAATGTTTATAATGATAACGTAAATGACAATGTTTATAATGATAACGTAAATGACAAGTTTTAATGATAACGTAAATGACAATGTTTATAATGATAACGTAATAACGTAAATGACAATGTTTATAATGATGACGTAAATAACGTAAATGACAATGTTTATAATGATAACGTAAATAACGTAAATGACAATGTTTAATGATAACGTAAATAACGTAAATGACAATGTTTATAATGATAACGTAAATAACGTAAATGACAATGTTTATAATGATAACGTAAATGACAATGTTTATAATGATAACGTAAATAACGTAAATGACAATGTTTATAATGATAACGTAAATAACGTAAATGACAATGTTTATAATGATAACATAAATAACGTAAATGACAATGTTTATAATGATAACGTAAATAACGTAAATGACAATGTTTATAATGATAACGTAAATAACGTAAATGACAATGTTTATAATGATGACGTAAATAACGTAAATGACAATGTTTATAATGATAACGTAAATAACGTAAATGATAATGTTTATAATGATGACGTAAATAACGTAAATGACAATGTTTATAATGATAACGTAAATAACGTAAATGACAATGTTTATAATGATAACATAAATAACGTAAATGACAATGTTATAATGATAACGTAAATGACAATGTTTATAATGATGACGTAAATAACGTAAATGACAATGTTTATAATGATGACGTAAATGACAATGTTTATAATGATGACGTAAATGACAATGTTTATAATGATGACGTAAATGACAATGTTTATAATGATGACGTAAATGACAATGTTTATAATGATGATGGAAATGACAATGTTTAAAATGATGACGTAAATGACAATGTTTATAATGATGACGTAAATGACAATGTTTATAATGATGATGGAAATGACAATGTTTAAAATGATGACGTAAATGACAATGTTTATAATGATGATGATGATGACGTAAATGACAATGTTTATAATGATAATGATTACGTAAATGACAATGTTTATAATGATAATGATGACGTAAATGACAATGTTTATAATGATGACGTAAATGACAATGTTTATAATGATGACGTAAATGACAATGTTTATAATGATGACGTAAATGACAATGTTTATAATGATGACGTAAATGACAATGTTTCTAATGATGACGTAAATGACAATGTTTATAATGATGACGTAAATGACAATGTTTCTAATGATGACGTAAATGACAATGGAGAGGGTGAGGAGGACGTCAGAACGAAATTGGAAAATGAATTGACGCAAATTTGCCTGGTGAGTTCATGACACCAAAAGTGAATGAAAGAATGCATGCGTGCTTCAACAATCAGCTCATTTGATTCATCAATTTCTTTTATCATATACAAATACATGCATATGTACGCATACGTAAGCGCACGCACGCACACACGCACACACACACACTCTCTCTCTCTCTCTCCTCTCTGTCTTTCTCCCTCTCTCTCCTCTCACGCACGCACACACACACACACATACACACAACACACACACACACACACACCACACACACACACACACACACACACACACACACACAACACAACACAACACAACACAACCACAACACAACACACACAACACACACAACACATGCAACACACATACATACTCACGCACACACGCATTCACTCTGTCTCTGTATGTCTGTCAGTCTATCCGTCTATCTGTCTCTCTCCCTCTCTCCTTGTCTGTCCGTCTATTTGTCTGTGTGTGTGTGTGCCTCTCTCTGTCTCTGTCTCTGTCTCTGTCTCTCTCGTTCTCTCTCTCTCTCTCTCTCTCTCTCTCTCTCTCTCTCTCTCTCTCTCTCTTTCTCTGTAATTGTGAGAGACAAGGTGGAAACATTGAACTATATCTTGCATTCTACGATGTGATTTTTCTGTCACGACAGTTCAAAACACAATATATATATATATATATATATATATCTCTCTCTCTCTCTCTCTCTCTCTCTCTCTTTCTCTCTCTCTCTCTCTCTCTCTCTTTTTATTTTATTTTTTTTATTCTCCTTGAATTCTGAACTTCCGTCAGCCAGTCTTCAGCATTTTACCCTGCCTCTCATTTTCCTGTCAAAGTTTTTAATCCTTCGTCTTTTCGACCGTTTGTTTAAACAATACATCACCATCGCTTTTCCATCACCAACAGCCAAGATGCTGTGCCACATCTGTTACTCAGTCGTCTTTGATGAAAGCCTGCTTATCTTGCCTTTGTTGTGTCGGTTTGTAAGCTTCCTTTGATCTACTAATTTTTCAAAACATTGGTCGAATTGTGTTGGGTGATTGCTGATTTAAGGAAGAGATACATGTACACTTTCTGGAATAATAAGCATTTTTGTTTGGTTTTGAGTTTTAGAACTCTTTTCATCAACAAGCAAAATCTCTCTCTCTCTCTCTCTCTCTCTCCTCTCTCTCCTTTTAATTTCCTTTTTTTTAATATAAAAAGGGGAGATTATTTCATACCGACTTGAGAAAGCGGTGTGTGTCTCTGTCTGTCTGTCTGTCTGTCTGTCTGTGACAAAAACGTGTTAGCAAGAATTCTTAGCTGTTTATCGGTGGAATCTTACCGAATCTGGATAAAACATAGGGACCGTTAAGAAGTTGCAAATGCTTAAGTGTAGAAGTGAGGGTGTCAATATCAAGGTCACATGCGTACAGAGAAATGTTTAAAACAGCACTTCGTAACGAGGGTTTGTGAACAGCACTTTCTCATGAACATTGTCCTCGATTCACGTCAAGTTTTATGTTACAGGATGGTTCTACAAGGTCACCGTCATCTGAACTGTCTTCTGAGCAGCTAACGTTTCAACTAGAACTTTCTCAGTCTTTTGTTGTGAAATCATTTAGGTTTTTGCAGAGTCGATGAATGCGTATAGGCTGCTTCAAACGTTATTACAGAAATAATCGAGCCATTAAATGAACATGATTCTAACAAAAAGGTTATATAACATCATTAGTGTAAACAATATTGCCGTTACAGATGAAAGTGAATGTAATAACTTTCAAACATTTAATAATACTTAAGTCAGACATATATAAATGTATATGTACCAAAGAATGCCAAAGTTTGGTGTACTTTGGAACTGCTTCAAGGTCTCCGCTAAAAGATTACTGAAACATACATATCTCGTCAAAACCCCATGGTAAAGAGTCAAGTGTAATTGTATTTGGTTTGTTTAGTCAAGCAGGAACTTCCAACAAGTGAAGTCACACTGACTTTGGATTATTTTCAAGGCCACATGTGTTTTTGATATCTGCATGACATAAAACGAAAGTAGATATCGATATGGCTTGACCATCCTTTGCCTTTCTGCTTAGATCAACCAAACACATCTGTTTTTTCCCACTTTTTGCCGTGTTCAAAATCCTGTTTCATGTCGAGTAGGGTAGTCGCAGGCACACACATCTTTTCACACTGTCTCCCTTCTAGAGAGGTAATTGAAAGTGAAGGTGCGGGATTTAATTCAAAGAAAGAGAAGGATTGTTAGAATCGCTCAATCATCTTGTTGTTCTTTGTTTTATTTTTGTATGTTCTTAATTTATATATGCTTAATGTTCTACGGCTATGAAGCGTGGACATTCAAAAATGAAAATAAGATCGAAGGAGCAAAGATATAGTTCTGCAGGCGGCTTGGTAGAGTCAAATTGACCGATAAAAGAACAAATGAATGCATTTTTAACGAACCTACGGTCCAGTATTAACTGCTGGCAGAAATCAACAGATGAAATATGATATACATAAGCCACAACCCCAATAACAACCTTAATGACAACAATTTTGCAAGGAACGGTTGAGGCCAAAAGAAATCTGGGACGCCCACCTACCTCCTTTCTGAACAACATCACCAATGCCAGCAATCTAAAGGTCTGTGAAGTAACAGAGAAGTCAAGACAGGAGTAAATGGAGGAGAGTTGTTGTGGCGTCTGCTGTGGCGGCTACCATGGGACATGACGGTGCTGACGGTGACTTTCTGAATGAGAGACTCAGAAGTAACATCAAATGTCTGTTGTTGTTGCGTTTTTTTTGTGTGTGTTTTTTCAATATGATTTTACTGTTACTGTCGCAAACATTCAAAGCACAATAGCCATTTTGAATTGTTCTTTGTATTTATTAAATCGCTGAATCGTTATTTCCCTTTGACCTCATTCCTCTGCAAATGGCACCCAGCCTTCTGTTTTTCATCACCCTACCTGCTTTTCATTCTTCACTCAGAATATAGTCAACCCTGTTTTCCCGTCTGAAACTGCCAGGACGCCTCACGTTATATTAAACAAGGTCTGGTTTTGTTGTCTTTGTTATGTCATCTTCTGAGATTTATTTTTAACCAGCTTTGGTATCAGTATCGTTATATTGTTTATATGTTGTTTGTTTCATTTACCTGTACGAGAGCTAAAAGGTTACATTGTATTGCTTCGTTAATTGCACCGTCTTCTTTTTTCTCCACCATCCAGTAATACAGCATCCTTTATTATGTAACACAACACATCCTATCTGCTGTCACTCATTATCTCAACTTTAATAACAAGTTCAACAATGGACAACATAATAAAAGTTTCAGATGAAAATAACACTGAGTTCCTTTCCTGGAAAGACTGCACTACTCCTCGTTCCTTTAAGACTGCACATGATGTCAGTGCCTGGACGTCTGTTGTAACATGATGCCCACACTTACCAAACAGCATCCTCAGATCTTCCTTGAGATCTCACTCAACTCGTTGTCTGGCACTTGCAGTAGCTTCCCATCCTTCAAAATATGAGTGCAGAGGTAAAGTCTGGTTATCTGCTGTAACATTTTGTATTTGCTTAAATTGCCTAGTCTTTATCCGTGCAGATTTGTACGTACATTTTATGACATACAGTAAACTTCTAAACTTTCTCCACCTTTCTTCATTGACAGTTCAGTCTTAACGGAGTTAAAGCCATGTCTCTATTTTTCCAGCAGTTACCATTTCAGTGTATCTTCACAACACTTGAAGGGTTTTCTCTCTGTCTGTCTCTCCGTATGTCTCTCTGTCTTTCTCTCTCTCTGTCTCTGTCTCTCTGTCTCTCTCTCTCTCTCACATACACACAAACAAACAAACACACGCACACACACACACACACACACACACACACACACACACACACACACACACACATACATACACACACACACACACACACACACACACACACACACACACACACACACACACACAAACACAAACACACACACAAACACACCTTCACACACAATCTGACATTTAACTGTGCATCGTAAAAATAGAGTAATTGATATGAACGTGTTTCTACAACAGTTAAAGTTTGAAATGTGTCATGTCTTGTACAACAAAATCAAAACTTTACCCTTGTGTCAGTGATGATACAATTGTCATTCCACTCCACTCACACCTTACAAAGGATTCAACACATCTAGGACACACACAAACAGCAGTTTATGCGTATGATAGCATAATGCTTCGTATCATGAGATAATGCCGAGTGGAAAATTTCTTACTTCAAGATAGAAGACTGCCCAGTCGTTCCGGGTTTCATCTATCATAACCCAGCAAGTAATCAGTGTTGGTATGATGTGTTTCGTGTCTGTAATGGACAGAACACAACGTGCTGCACATAGTGAAGACATTGTGATATTAGTCAGTTGATTTTGGAATGGACTTACTCCATCCTCAAGCAGTATGTTTTTTGTTTTTTTTTTACAGTTTCTCTGTTTAACTTAAATTTGCCGAAGACATTCTCACTATCCGTTGAGGATGCTGACAGTTTTATTCATAGCTGTTGGACTGGACATTCTCGTTTTGTGCTCAGTGATCTGTCTCCTAATGTCTTACTGACCACTCTTCTTCTTAAGAAGTGTTTTTGAGATAAGGGGAACAATGATACATTGTGCCAAATTAAATAACTGTTAAGTTTGTTACGGCCATGTCGTTGCAAGAGAAACTGGAAATCCTGTAACTACTCACTAGGCTGCGCTAATTGCTGTGGGCGTAAAGCGGGTGAAGCATAGTCTTGTAGCCTACTACGACAATGATTGTCTCTTGTAGCGTGTCCTCATGGTGGATTAGGCGCACAACATTTATTCCCTCGTCTGTGTGAGACTACACAGAACTAGTCAGTTGGTTTCCTAGATATCAGTTCTAGTCTAGAAACTTCCTGTAGCAATATAGACCTGGTGAACAGAAATGAAGTTTGTGGGTTTGTGTTGAGAATGAAGAATACAGAGAGCAGCATGGCATCGCTTGTCTTTGTTGTTCTCTCTCTCGGTTCAGAGGACGCATTGTGTCCGTTGCTCTGATTGGATGCTGTGTAAAGGCCCTAGTTTAGATAACCTCTGTAGAGATTGGTAAGCAGAAAAGCTAACTTTAGCAGTAAGGTATTTCACTTCAATAACCACATGGTAAATAGTCAGTGACTGTAGTTGACGTGTGGCTGTGTGTGGACTATAATGTGTGGACTATGATGTGTGGACTATGATGTGTGGACTATGATGTGTGGACTATGAATGTTTCAGGAAATCTCTCAGTTAACAAGAGGTGTTCTGTAAGTTTCTCCATTAACAGTTGTGGCTAACGGTGCCTTGTACGTCATTCTGTGTTAACTGCATGGACACAGAGTAACTGTACCGAATCATTATGTGCATGCTGGTGGTATGTGTATCCCTGTCATGGTGGTTGATTATGTTGTGTGTATCCCTGTTATGGTGGTTGATTATGTTGTGTATATCACTGTCATGGTGGTTGTTTATGTTGTGTGTATCACTGTCATGGTGGTTAATTATGTTGTGTATATCACTGTCATGGTGGTTGTTTATGTTGTGTGTATCACTGTCATGGTGGTTGATTATGTTGTGTATATCACTGTCATGGTGGTTGTTTATGTTGTGTGTATCCCTGTCATGGTGGTTGTTTATGTTGTGTGTATCCCTGTCATGGTGGTTGATTATGTTGTGTGTATCACTGTCATGGTGGTTGATTATGTTGTGTGTATCACTGTCATGGTGGTTGTTTATGTTGTGTGTATCCCTGTCATGGTGGTTGTTTATGTTGTGTGTATCCCTGTCATGGTGGTTGTTTATGTTGTGTGTATCACTGTCATGGTGGTTGTTTATGTTGTGTGTATCACTGTCATGGTGGTTGATTATGTTGTGTGTATCCTGTCATGGTGGTTGATTATGTTTGTGTATCCCTGTCATGGTGGTTGATTATGCTGTGTGTATCCCTTTCATGGTTGTTGATTATGCTGTGTGTATCCCTGTCATAATGGTTGATTATGTTGTGTGTATCACTGTCATGGTGGTTGATTATGTTGTGTGTATCCCTGTTATGGTTGATTATGTTGTGTGTATCCCTGTCATGGTGGTTGATTATGTTGTGTGTGTATCCCTGTCATGGTGGTTGATTATGTTGTGTGTATCCCTGTCATGGTTGATTATGTTGTGTGTATCCCTGTCATGGTGGTTGATTATGTTGTGTGTATCCCTGTCATGGTTGATTATGTTGTGTGTATCCCTGTCATGGTGGTTGATTATGTTGTGTGTATCCCTGTCATGGTTGTTGATTATGTTGTGTGTATCCCTGTCATGGTGGTTGATTATGCTGTGTGTATCCCTGTCATGGTTGATTATGTGTTGTATCCCTGTCATGGTTGATTATGTTGTGTGTATCCCTGTCATGGTGGTTGATTATGTTGTGTGTATCCCTGTCATGGTGGTTGATTATGCTGTGTGTATCACTGTCATGGTGGTTGATTATGTTGTGTGTATCACTGTCATGGTGGTTGATTATGCTGTGTGTATCACTGTCATGGTGGTTGATTATGTTGTGTGTATCCCTGTCATGGTGTTGATTATGTTGTGTGTATCCCTGTCATGGTGGTTGATTATGCTGTGTGTATCCCTGTCATGGTGGTTGATTATGTTGTGTGTATCCCTGTCATGGTGGTTGATTATGCTGTGTGTATCCCTGTCATGGTTGATTATGTTGTGTGTATCCCTGTCATGGTGGTTGATTATGTTGTGTGTATCCCTGTCATGGGTTGATTATGCTGTGTGTATCCCTGTCATGGTTGATTATGCTGTATGTATCCCTGTCATGGTCGTTGATTATGCTGTGTGTATCCCTGTCATGGTGGTTGATTATGTGTGTGTATCACTGTCATGGTTGATTATGCTGTGTGTATCCCTGTCATGGTGATTGATTATGTTGTGTGTATCCCTGTCATGGTCGTTGATTATGTTGTGTGTATCCCTGTCATGGTTGATTATGCTGTGTGTATCCCTGTCATGGTGATTGATTATGTTGTGTGTATCCCTGTCATGGTTGATTATGCTGTGTGTATCCCTGTCATGGTGGTTGATTATGTGTGTGTATCCCTGTCATGGTTGATTATTGTGTGTGTATCCCTGTCATGGTCGTTGATTATGTTGTGTGTATCCCTGTCATGGTTGATTATGCTGTGTGTATCCCTGTCATGGTGTTGATTATGTTGTGTGTATCCCTGTCATGTGTTGATTATGTTGTGTGTATCCCTGTCATGGTTGATTATGTGTGTGTATCCCTGTCATGGTTGATTATGCTGTGTTATCCCTTCATGGTTGATTATTTGTGTGTAATCCTGTCATGTGTTGATTATGTTGTGTGTATCCTGTCATGGTGTTGATTATGTGTGTGTATCCCTGTCATGGTTGATTATGCTGTGTGTATCCCTTCATGGTGTTGATTATGCTGTGTGTATCCCTGTCATGGTTGTTGATTATGTTGTGTGTATCCCTGTCATGGTTGATTATGTTGTGTGTATCCCTGTCATGGTGGTTGATTATGTTGTGTGTATCCCTGTCATGGTTGATTATGCTGTGTGTATCCCTGTCATGGTGTTGATTATGTTGTGTGTATCCCTGTCATGGTGTGATTATGTTGTGTGTATCCCTGTTCAGGTTGTTGATTATGTTGGTTGTATCCCTGTCATGGTGTTGATTATTGTGTGTATCCCTGTCATGGTGGTTGATTATGTTTGTGTGTAATCCCTGTCATGTGTTGATTATGTTGTGTGATCCCTGTCATGGTTGATTATGCTGTGTGTATCCCTGTCATGGTGTTGATTATGTTGTGTGTATCCCTGTCATTGGTTGATTATGCTGTGTGTATCCCTGTCATGGTGGTTGATTATGTTGTGTGTATCCCTGTCATGGTGTTGATTATGTTGTGTGTATCCCTGTCATGGTGGTTGATTATGCTGTGTGTATCCCTGTCATGGTGTTGATTATGTTGTGTGTATCCCTGTCATGGTTTGATTATGCTGTGTGTATCCCTGTCATGGTGTTGATTATGTGTGTGTATCCCTGTCATGTGTTGATTATGTTGTGTGTATCCCTGTCAGGTTGTGATTATGCTGTGTGTATCCCTGTCATGTGTTGATTATGTTGTGTGTATCCCTGTCATGGTGTTGATTATGCTGTGTGTATCCCTGTCATGTGTTGATTATGTTGTGTGTATCCCTGTCATGGTGGTTGATTATGTTGTGTGTATCCCTGTCATGTGGTTGATTATGTGTGTGTATCCCTGTCATGGTTGTTGATTATGCTGTGTGTATCCCTGTCATGGTGTTGATTATGCTGTGTGTATCCCTGTCATGGTGTTATTATGCTGTGTGTATCCCTGTCATGGTTGATTATGCTGTGTGTATCCCTGTCATGGTGGTTGATTATGTTGTGTGTATCCTGTCATGGTTGATTATGTTGTGTGTATCCCTGTCATGGTTGATTATGTTGTGTGTATCCCTGTCATGGTTTGATTATGTTGTGTGTATCCCTGTCATTTGGTTGATTATGTTGTGTGTATCCCTGTCATGGTTGATTATGTGTGTGTATCCCTGTCATGGTGTTGATTGTGTGTGTATCCCTGTCATGGTTGATTATGCTGTGTGTATCCCTGTCATGGTGTTGATTATGTTGTGTGTATCCCTGTCATGTGTTGATTATTTGTGTGTATCCCTGTCATGGTTGATTATGCTGTGTGTATCCGCATGTGTTATTGGTGTGTTGTCATGGTGATATGCTGTGTGTATCCCTGTCATGGTGTTGATTATGTTGTGTGTATCCCTGTCATGGTTGATTATTGTGTGTATCCCTGTCATGGTTGATTATGCTGTGTGTATCCCTGTCATGGTGGTTGATTATGGTTGTTTTGTTGTATCCCTGTCATGGTGTTGATTATGTTGTGTGTATCCCTGTCATGGTTTGATTATGCTGTGTGTATCCCTGTCATGTGTTGATTATGCTTGTAGTGTATACCCGCATGTGGTTGTTATGTTGGTTATCCTTTCAATGTGATTATTTGTGTGTATCCCTTGTCATGTATGATGTGTGTGTAACCTGTCATGGTAGTTGATTATGTGTGTGATATCCCTTCATGTGTTTGTTGTGTATCTGTCATGTGAGGATAGCTATGTGATCCCTGTCATGGTGGTTGATTATGTTGTGTGTATCCTGTCAATGGTGTTGATTATGTATGGTTATCCTCTGTCATGTGTTTTGATTATGTTGTGTGATCCCTGTCCATGGTTGAATTTTAGCTTGTTGTATCCCTGTCATGGTGTTGATTATGCTGTGTGTATCCCTTGTCATGTGGTTGATTATCTGTGTGTATCACTGTCAAGTGATTTATGATGTGTGTATCCCCCCCCCCCCCCCCCCCCCCCCCCCCCCCCCCCCCCCCCCCCCCCCCCCCCCCCCCCCCCCCCCCCCCCCCCCCCCCCCCCCCCCCCCCCCCCCCCCCCCCCCCCCCCCCCCCCCCCCCCCCCCCCCCCCCCCCCCCCCCCCCCCGGGGGGGGGGGGGGGGGGGGGGGGGGGGGGGGGGGGGGGGGGGGGGGGGGGGGGGGGGGGGGGGGGGGGGGGGGGGGGGGGGGGGGGGGGGGGGGGGGGGGGGGGGGGGGGGGGGGGGGGGGGGGGGGGGGGGGGGGGGGGGGGGGGGGGGGGGGGGGGGGGGGGGGGGGGGGGGGGGGGGGGGGGGGGGGGGGGGGGGGGGGGGGGGGGGGGGGGGGGGGGGGGGGGGGGGGGGGGGGGGGGGGGGGGGGGGGGGGGGGGGGGGGGGGGGGGGGGGGGGGGGGGGGGGGGGGGGGGGGGGGGGGGGGGGACCCTGTCATGGTGGTTGATTATGTTGTGTGTATCCCTGTCATGGTGATGATTATGCTGTGTGTATCCCTGTCATGGTTGATTATGTTGTGTGTATCCCTGTCATGGTGGTTGATTATGTTGTGTGTATCCCTGTCATGGTGGTTGATTATGCTGTGTGTATCCCTGTCATTGGTTGATTATGCTGTGTTGTATCCCTGTCATGGTGTTGATTATGCTGTGTGTATCCCTGTCATGGTGTTGATTATGTTGTGTGTATCACCTGTCATGGTTGATTATGTGTGTGTATCCCTGTCATGGTGTTGATTATGTTGTGTGTATCCCTGTCATGGTTGATTATGTTGTGTGTATCCCTGTCATGGGTTGATTATGCTGTGTTATCCCTGTCATGGTGATTGATTGTTGTGTGTATCCCTGTCATGGTGGTTGATTATGTGTGTGTATCCCTGTCATGGGGTTGATTATGCTGTGTGTATCCCTGTCATGGTTGATTATGCTGTTGTGTATCCCTGTCATGCGTTGATTATGTTGTATGTTATCCCTGTCATGGTTGATTATGCTGTGTGTATCCCTGTCATGGTGGTTGATTATGTTGTGTGTATCCCTGTCATGGTTGATTATGTTGTGTGTATCCTGTCATGGTTGATTATGCTGTGTGTATCCCTGTCATGGTGGTTGATTATGTTGTGTGTATCCCTGTCATGGTTGATTATGCTGTGTGTATCCCTGTCATGGTGGTTGATTTTGCTGTGTGTATCAAGGTGTATTGACTGCACAGACAACAAGTGGCATGCAGTGGGTTATTTTTTTAAATAAATATTGATGTTTTGTGTGCCCTTGTAAGCCAGTGTAGTTGTACGATTGACATATTGTAATTTGAATTTGAAATATTTTGTCTTTTCTTTTCCTCTGACGGAGGGCAGTCAAAGTTCATCAGATGATTTTATTAGTAATATTTTACTTAAGAAGTTTTAATTTGCTCATTGCATTTTCCGATTTTGGCTGTTAGCTTTAGACCGATTGGGCTGTTTCATACAGTCTTTTAACAAGCTTGGCCAGTTCTTACAAGCCATCAATAACATAGACTACAAACTATGCTACGGATCACTTTTTCGTTGTCTATTTATCTCTAATTTAACAAATGCATCTTAATGCATAGAATTATTCGTGATAAAAATGCTTCACATCTAAAGCAAAATATCTCATGCAAAGAGAAATGTGAATGAAATCTCCAAAAAGGGTCCTTTGGTATTACCAAGAACCAAGCTTTGATCTGTATGAATCTGGTATAGCATACTCTACCATATACTGTTGGAACGGTTTCCCAAACACACTGACAGATTCACTATCATAGTCATTACATGCGTTCTAATACCCGTAAGTAGTGTTTGCCGATACATGTCGTGCTTTCTTTGCTTTTTCCATTTTGTGTTTACAGACGTATACACATCTACTGGCCTGTATACACATCTACTGGCCTGTATACACATCTACTGGCCTGTATACACATCTACTGGCCTGTATACACATCTACTGGCCTGTATACACATTACTGGCCTGTATACACATCTACTGGCCTGTATACAATTCTGGCTTTCTTACTGCTTTCCATTACTGTGTTTCTACAGCGTATACACATCTACTGGCCTGTATACACATCTACTGGCCTGTATACACATCTACTGGCCTGTATACACATCTACTGGCCTGTATACACATCTACTGGCCTGTATACACATCTACTGGCCTGTATACACATCTACTGGCCTGTATACAAGGGTTTCTTGTTCTACTTGCACAGATAACACAAATCATCTGTGGCACATAAACAGATGACATAAGAACCAAAACATAAGAACGAAAAAGAACTTTTCACCATCGTCATTGTGTAAGACTGTGCCTTTATAAATAGGGATGTTGGTGAGGTTCCAACTGGTAGGGTGCTTGTGAATTCAGTGAAATCAGTGTGCAGAGACATGCTAACCAGTGGGGGGAAAGGGAGGTGAGGATAGAATGAAAGTGATGGCAAGGGATTAGGAGAATGTTTCCTGGGAAGAGGAGAGCCTGAAATAAAGCGCACACACACACACACACACACACACACACACACACACACACACACACACACACACACACACACACACACACACACACACACACACACACACCTACATTCATACATACTCGTGTATATACATACGCACAGATTCTCTCTCTCTCTCTCTCTCTCTCTCTCTCTCTCTCTCTCTCTTGTCTCTCTCTCTCTCTCTCTTCTTCTCTCTCTCTCGTTTTACCTTGTCTTCATCTGAGTGCCTGTTATTGATGGCGATGATGATGAAGCGTGAGAAATAGGAAAAGACCAAAGGTGAAGATGTGGACAGCGCTGTTTGTGTTGTGTGTTCAACTGATTTATATCCCGACATTTTTGTTCTCGGTTATTCTTTTTTATGTCTCTTCAGCAGATTACTGGGGTGGTGAGTGTGTGTGTGTGTGGTTGTGTGTGTGTGTGTGTGTGTGTGGTGTGTGTGTTGTGTGTGTTGTGTGTGTGTGTGTGTGTGTGTGTGTGTGTGTGTGTGTGTGTGTGTGTGTATGTGTGTGTGTGTGTGTGTGTGTGTGTGTGTGTATGTGTTGTAGTGTGTGTTTGTGTATGTGTGTGTGTGTGTGTGTGTTGTGTGTGTGTGTGTTGTGTGTGTGTGTGTGTGTGTGTGTGTGTTGTGTGTGTGTGTGTGTGTATGTGTGTGTGTGGTGTGTGTATGTGTGTGTGTGTATGTGTGTGTGTTGTGGTGTGTTGTCTGTGTGTGTGTTGTGTTGTTGTGTGTGCTTCGTTTGTGTGTGTGTGAGTGTGTGTGTGTGTTGTGTGGGTGTGGTGTTGTGTGTGTGGTTTTGTGTGTGTGTGTGTGTTGTGTGTGTGTGGTGTGGTCTGTCTGTCTTTGGTAATATAATTTGTGCTGGTGACTTAATGTCTGCGTGCGTGGAGCTTCGTATGGTGTGTGTGTGTATGTGTGCATTCTCGTGTCTGTATTGCTTGATTTGGGTGACACTTAATCCCTAATCAAGTCATTACCAAAATATCCCGCCAGATGACATCATAGTGTTGTCTTCATACACATGTCTAATTCAACCGTGCAATCTTATCCAATGAAGATTATGTAAACAGTCAATTTCAAAATGTGAAAAATTAGGTGACTCGAATGTTATTAAGAACGATATGTGTACGGTTCGTGAGACGTGGACAGTCAACATGCAAAATGAGAACAAATCAGGCTACTGAAATGTGTTCTAAGAAGAATGATGACAGTTCTCGGATAGCAAAGAAAACAGACAAACAGTCTTGAAGGAGCACCACAAAAATCAGTGATAATGAGTTAGAAAAGCAAGCAATTATAGAAGATCATGGTAAAGGGGATAGGATCTGGTCACAACAGGAAAGTTGGAGGGAAAGAGAGGACCAGGTAGATCCAGCGAGAAAATATTGGATGGACTTGCAGGGTGGCTAAAGACAGAGAGGGTAGGAGATGTACTTGCAGCGACAGGGGATAGACTCGTGTGGAGGCCATGATCGCCAACGCCGTGCAGCAGGACACATGATGATGATAACACGTGAAAAAACAAAGCCCTGTGTAGAGTATAAAACTGAAATGTTCTTTTTAATGAGGTATTCCAACCATACGTACAGCTTCCTCTTGTGCGTGTGTAAAAATGAGGAAGACAGAGAGAGAAAGGAAGATGAAAGACGTAGACACAAAGCCACAGAGAGACACAGACACAATGAAAGAGGCCCTAACATAAAAATAAATGTTGTACTTATTTTCATGAGAGAGAGAGAGAGAGAGAGAGGGAGAGAGAGAGAGAGAGAGAGAGAGAGAGAGAGAGAGATGTCGACGCGGTTGAGGAAGGGCGGGGAAGGGATTTCATTTGTTTTAATCATTCTCCACATTTCACAATAAAAGCGTTGTTTTCTTTGGCAAGACACGCGAGGTCTCACTGGTGCAGAGGATTTACATGTGGATTTAGCTATTTATCTTACCAGCTCAGCTCCGGAGACTTCGAAAAGCTGGTATAGGATTACATACACCCATTAAGTGCGAGCATGAGAATTTGGGGCGGCTAAAACATTAGGGGAAAAAAGACAAGACAAGCCATACCAGCATACCCTTTCTTTCCCCGTACAACCCCATACGTTTCAAATATGTGGTCACTGCAAGACACCTACATGTACAGCCTTGACTGTACAACAGATTGTTTTAGACCGTTGGTCACGTTTTCCTTGCATGGGTAGTTTCCTTGAAAACAAGCATACCTACACAAATCACAAACAAACAAGATATTGGAATAAAAAAGCAAAATAGCCATTGACTAACAGCAGTAAATTAAACATTTTATCCAAAGCATGCCATGGTTACTATCAAACAACAAAATGAATCATTACAAAATCATAGGTGGGTTTGGGGATGCATACTTTTTAAAGTGCAAACTCTCTCTCTCTCTCTCTCTCTCTCTCTCTCTCTCTCTCTCTCTCTCTCTCTCTCTCTCTCTCTCTCTCTCTCTCTCTCTCTCTCTCTCTGCTGCCTGTGTCATCCACTCAGCTTCGTTTAGTCCAATATTTTCAAGATTGTTATTTTGTTTATGTTGCTTGCTTAATTAAGTGTACTGAATGTTCTGAGCTTACCACTTTATGCTTTGTGGCTGCGTCTATGCTAGCTGAATGGGCAGGGCAAACTGTGTTGGGTTTGAGAAATTCTACATGGGAGATAACTCCGTGACTCTCAAGAGTTATGTTAGTTGATAAGTGTACTGAAGTTCAAATATGGAAATGTGATATTTTGTTTGTTGCACTGTGTTCCTGTGTTTTCACCGTCCAGTGACACAGCATCCTTTCTTGCGTGATGTTTCATGTCCCATCTGCTGTCGCTCATTATCTCCCTTTTCTATAACGTTTAACCACAGATAGCATTTACGATCTTCAATGAAGTGATATTGATAATGATGATGATCACAACATCAAGAAAAACAAGA
>JAPXFY010000013.1:77956250-78018750 GCA_030674185.1 Monoplex corrugatus | reverse complement strand
ACGGGGAGGGAATGTTAACAAGAAACACCACGAGGGTGTGGATGGGACCCTGAGCACCAGTGCCTCGCCACTGTCGGGACACTCACCTCCCAAACTCCCGACGTCAATCGATAGTCTTTTCTTCAAGGAAGGGGTGCTGTCCATGCATTGCATGACCCATTCGGACCCAGTCAGCAGTTACCTTGTTTACAAACTGAATGGCAAGGTGGGGAGATGACAAACCCCAGGACATAGCGACACAACGCGCACCAACCAGGTCCAGCCCAGCCTCCGGATCAAGAAAGAGTGGAAGACCCCTCTCTCGCCCCTCTCTGGTCTTCATCTCTCTTCGACAGATCGCCCTGCCACCAGCTTGCATAGCTGTCAGCACCTTTCCCCTTACTGTAGTCTGGACACTGAGCAGTGGGAAGCTCCCAACGTTGTCTTATTTCAACCACAGCGGTTGTTTGAACGGTGGCGAAACAGGAGAGGCATGGTGCTCCAGACACAATCCATTTTGCTGTTCACCAAAAGAGATCATCAGAATGAAAGTTTGGAGGTTTTTCAGTATTATGAATGACTTTGACAAGCTTTTGCAAATGTGAGAATGTGAACGTCCTGGGTCTGCTTTGGCAAATGTGGTGATGGAAATAATTTGATTTCTGACGAACGTCGAAATGGGAATGATCAGTTTGAGATTTTGCCAAAGTAGAAATTGGAATGACTTGCAGCTATACATCTAAAGCGGGCACTTACAGTTTCATCGTAAGAATTGACAGACATCAAACTTCTAATAGTATATTCGGTAAGAAATCAACAACAAAAACAACGTCATACCAAGATTGGCAAGAACAACTATTATCATCATCATCATCATCATCATCATCATCATCATCATCAACATTTATTATGTGAGTATTTCTCAAGCCTGACAGAACCACTTTTTTTTTCAAACGAGGACAACAGTGTTCAACATTCACATGTTCCCAACCTGCCTTCAGCTTCTTGCTTCTGTTTCCAGTCTGCTGCTGTCGTGTCTCAGTGATGTTGATAATAGAAATGAGTATGACAGGCACACAACTCAGCATACGTACTTCAGTCAAAGTTGCCATATGTTCCCATCATGAGTGATGATCTTCATGTAGAAACTTCACATGCTACCATTGTTATCATGTCTTGGATTTCCTTCTTTCTGTGTCTGTTCACCTGCTGTCGTGCTTCATTGAGATGCTGTTAACATTACTGACAGCTTCTAGTTAGCAAGTCAAGTCAGAAATGCACAGGCTCTCTACGGAGTTGGGAAGTGGGGAAAGTGATTATGTGTGGGAAAATGGACAGTAAATAGAATTACCTGTGTGTGTGGCTTGTTGTGAAGGGCAAAAACCGCCACACTTAGGGTGAAGGTAAATTGGTAACGTGACGCATAGGGAGGTCAGAGAGGAGTTTGATAGGATCTCTGTACAACTGACAACACCCAGCCCCGTGCCTTTCACCTCCATACCTTGTTTTTCCTTTGTCTGTCTCTTTCTCTTCTGTCTGTCTGTCTTTCTGCTTCTGTCTCTGTCTCTCTCTCTGTCTTGTCTCTCTGTCTGTCTTCTCTCTCTGTCTGTCTTTCTCTCTTCTGTCTGTCTCTCTGTCTGTCTGTCTTCTCTCTCTCTCTCTCTCTCTCTCTCTCTCTCTCTCTCTCTCTATCTCCCTCTCTAATGCTACAATCCTTGAATAATAAAGTATTTTGAAAGATTTTTTGTCTTTCTCTCTATTGCACGAGATAAAATGCTTAGTTGTTTTAACATACAGTTTTGATCTCAGAACCTTTCAGAGTAGCTTAACACGTCTTAGTTCCATTTGTGTGTGTGTGTGTGTGTGTGTGTGTGTGTGTGTGTGTGTGTGTGTGTGTGTGTGTGTGCGCGTGCGTGTGTGTGTGTGTGTGTGTGTGTGTGTGTGTTGTGTGTGTGTGTGTGTGTGTTTATGAAATTGGGATCAACTTATGATAATAACAAGCATGGTAACAACAACAACAGTAATAACAATAACAGTAATAATAATAATTATGATGATAACAATATAACAATAATAATAGTAAGGATAACAACAATAATGATAATGATAATAGAAAATAATGACAACGGTAATAATAATAATAATAATGATAACAATAATAATGCTGCTGCTGATAATAATGGTGATGATTATGATAAATATTAATAGGCCTGCATTGGTCATTTTCACACCAAGGTTGCCAGAATAAACGGACAGTTGCATGCTACCATGCCTACCATGCCTTCAACGTCATGCTTCGCCTTTTGCCAATCAGTTGCCATCGTGTCTTTGTGAGATTTTTCTAACCAGTGAGATGTTTTGATTAGCAATTCAAGTCGTAGACATACACTCATACATAAGTACTTCAAGAAGCTGGAGGAATTGGTAGCGATTATGTATGGGAACATGGGCAGTAAACAGAATTGCCTGTGTACGTGTGGCTGTGTTGTGGACAGCTAAAGACACGTGACACTAGTATGGCCGTAAAATGCTGATGTGATGCATGGGAAAGATATAAGATAGGATGTCCATACAAATGACAGTATCCACAGTCTCCTGGCCTCTTCTGTCAATATCCTCTCTCTCTCTCTCTCTGTCTCTCTCTCTCTCTCTTTGTCTCTCTCTCTGTGTCTCTGTCTCTCTTTCTCTGTCTCTCTCTGTCTCTGTCTCTCTCTTTGTGTGTCTCTCTCTCACTCTCTTTCTCTCTCAATCTCTCTCTCTCTCTCTCTCTCTCTCTCTTTCTCTGTCTCGCTCTCTCTCATTCTCTCATTCTCTCTCTCCCTTTCACTGTCTGTCTGTCTCTCTCTCTCTCTCTCTCTCTCTCTCTCTCCCCTTTCACTGTCTGTCTGTCTGTCTGTCTCTCTCTCTCTCTCTCCCCTTTCCACCTCATATAAGCCCATGCATCAAACAGAAAACAAACTGTTCTCATCAATGGCACTTACTCTCAACCTGCATACCTGACCTGTGGTGTTCCACAAGGATCTGTCCTTGGCCCTGTTCTTTTCACTCTTTATACCTCCCCCCTGTCCACCATCATCAACTCCCACTCTATAAAACACCACTTCTATGCTGATGACACCAACTTCAAGATAGTGACTCACCTGATAATATACAGCGCCTGTTGACTCGCACCACTGAGTGTTACTCGGACATTAAGAACTGGATGACACACAATAGACTTCAGCTTAATGACGACAAGACAGAAGCTATCCTCATTGGCACCCGTCAGAAACTTTCCCAGCTGCCTCCTCTTTTCTCCCATTATGTAAAACATCAGTCCCAATTTCTGATTCAGCTAAAAACCTTGGTGTCTGCATTGACTCTACCTGTCCATGAACAACTTTGTTTCTCAAACTGCCAGATTTGCTACTATCATCTCCATCGTATAAGCCTGATCAGAAAGTATCTCTCTGTCGAAACAACTGCAAAACTCGTTCTCTCCTTCATAATGTCTCGCATTGACTATTGCAATTCACTCCTGTCTGGTCTTCCTGCCTCCACCATTCACATCCTACAGCGCATTCAAAACAATGCTGTACGCCTTGTACTCAAAAAGAAAAAGCTGACCACATATCTCCTCTCCTGGCACAACTTCACTGGCTCCCTGTATCAAAGCGCATACAGTACAAACTAGACACCATGTGCTACAAAAGCCTCAATAACGCAGCCCCGAATACCTGTCAAGCCTACTTGAGATCTATGTTCCCTCACGTACCCTCCGCTCTGCCTCCGATCCTCTGACTTTTCGCTTTCCACGCACTAAGCTCAATACCTATGGTCCACGAGCCTTCTCTGTTTCTGGTCCACTCTCCTGGAACAAACTTCCTCTCTCAGTCCGTCAGCAACCTACTTTTGCCTCCTTCAAGTCCGCTCTCAAAACTCACCTTTTCTCCTCTGCATAAAATCCTAACCTCACTCAACCCCCCTCTGCAGCCTGTCTCCGCTCGGAGGGGAATCACTTTGTTTTAATATATAATTGTATATGATGTGCTCTCTGTGGTTTTCCATTGGTTTTTATTCTTGCTTTTATTGCTTTTATTCTTTTCTCCCATTTGTGGCCATGCATATGTGTGGTGTGTGTGTGTGTGTGTGTGTGTGTGTGTGTGTGTGTGTGTGTGTGTGTGTGTGTGTGCGTGCGTGCGTGCGTGTGTGCGTGTGTGTCTTTTCGGCGCTTGGATTTGATTTTGTCGAGATATGCGCTATATAAATATTGTAATTATTATGTATGCATATGCGTATGTATGTATGTATGTATGTATACGCTTAGATTTATGTATGTATGTATGTATGCATGTATACGCTCAGCTTAGATTTATGTATGTAAGTATGTAAGCATGTATGTATGCATGTATACGCTCATATGTATGTAGGTATGTATGCATGTATACGCTCAGCGCTTAGATTTGATTTTGTCAAGATTTTGCGCTATATAAATAAAATATATTATTATTATTATTATTACTTCTAATAGACAGAATCCCCATAAATAACTCATGAAATCGAAGGAAAGCCAACATCCCAACTCCAAGACTTGATTTTTGTATCTCAGTACTAAAATACACTGCTTCTTTTCTTTGGAAGTCGTTCCCAGAAAACCTCAGAATACTCCTGAGAATGGAAAATTAAAAAACAAATCTCTGTCCTGTCTCATCCACAAATACAATCGAGACCAGCAAATCTTTCTCATAAAATCACTGTGATATATATTTTACATGTTGTGAAGGACTGTGTTGTGGAGGGCTGTGTTGTAAAGGGCTGTGTTATGGAAGACGCTTTGTTATTGAGGGCCATGTTGTCGAGGACTGTGTTATGGAGGGACATGTTGTAGAGGGCTGTGTTGTATAGGGCCATGTTATAGAGGGCCATGTTGTAGAGGGCTGTGTTGTAGAGGGCTGTGTTATGGAGGGCCATGTTGTAGAGGACTGTGTTATGGAGGGCCATGTTGTAGAGGGCTGTGTTGTAGAGGGCTGTGTTATGGAGGGCCATGTTGTAGAGGACTGTGTTATGGAGGGCCATGTTGTAGAGGACTGTGTTATGAAGGATAGAGGGCATGTTGTAGAGGGCTGTGTTATGAAGGGCCATGTTGTAGAGGGCTGTGTTATGAAGGGCATGTTGTAGAGGGCTGTGTTATGAGAGGGCTGTGTTATAGAGGGTCATGTTGTAGAGGGCTGTGTTATGAAGGCCATGTTGTAGAGGACTGTGTTATGAGGGCATGTTTAGAGCTGTGTTATAGAGGGCATGCTGAGAGGGCTGTATTACAGAGGCTGTGTATGAGGGCTGTTTAGAGGGCTGTGTTATAGAGGGCATGTAGTGTATACAGAGGCTGTGTTAGAGGGCATGTTGTAGAGGGCTGTGTTATGAGGGCATGTTGTAGAGGGCTGTGTTGAGAGGTCATCTAGAGGCTGTTATGGGGGTCATGTTGTAGAGGCTGTGTATGAGGCATTGTAGAGGCTGTGTTATGGAGGGTCATGTTAAGAGGGCTGTGTTATGAAGGGCATGTGTAGAGGGCTGTGTTATGAGGGTCATGTGTAGAGGGCTGTATTACAGAGGGCTGTTGTAAGGGTTTTATGGAGGGCTGTTAGAGGGCTGTGTTATGGAGGGTCAGTTAGAGGCTGTGTTGGAGGGTCATGTGTAGAGGGCTGTGTTATGAGGTCATGTTACTTAGAGGGCTGTGTAAGGCTGTTTAGAGGGCTGTGTTAGGGGCATGTTAGAGGGCTGTGTTATAGGCCTGTTGTAGAGGGCTGTTTAAGGGCTGTTTAAGGCTGTTTAGAGGGCCTTTGTTTAGAGGGCATGTTGTAGAGGCTGTGTTATGAGGCCATGTTGTAAGGCTGTGTTTGAGGCATGTTTAGAGGGCTTGTTTATGAGGGCTGTTGTAGAGGCTGTATAGAGGCTGTTTTTAGAGGGCTGTTTACGAGGGCTGTGTTGTAGAGGGCTGTTTAGAGGCGTGTTGTAGAGGGCTGTATAAGAGGGTTGTGTAGAGGGCTGTTTAGGGGCTGTGTTGTAGGGCTGTTGTAGAGGCTGTATTACGAGGCTGTTTTAGAGGGCTGTGTTTAGAGGGCTGGTTGTAGAGGGCTGATTACAGAGGCTGTGTTGTAAGGGCGTTCAGGGTTGTAGAGGGCTGTATTACAGAGGGCTGTGTTGTAAGGGCTGTATTACAGAGGCTGTGTTGTAGAGGCTGTTAGAGGCTGTGTTGTAGAGGCTGTTTACAGAGGCTGTGTTGTAGAGGGCGTATTTACAGAGGCTGTGTTGTAGAGGCTGTTTAGAGGGCTGTGTTGTAAGGGCTGTATTACAGAGGGTTGTTTAGAGGCTGTTTAAGAGGGCTGTGTTGTAGAGGCTGTTTAAGAGGCTGTGTTAAGGGCTGTTTAAGGGCTGTTTGTAGAGGGCTGTTACAGGGCGTGTTGTAGAGGGCTGTATTAAGAGGCTGTGTTGTAGAGGCTGTTTAAGAGGGCTGTGTTGTAAGGGCTGTATTACAGAGGGCTGTGTTGTAGAGGGCTGTATTACAGAGGGCTTTTAAGAGGGCTGTGTAATTGTTAGGGGCTGTGTTGTAGAGGCTGTATTACAGAGGCTGTTTAAGGGCTGTGTTAAAGGCTGTTTGTAGAGGGCTGTGTTAAGGCTGTGTTGAGAGGCTGTATTAAGGGCTGTTACAGAGGCTGTGTTAGAGGCTGTTTAAGGGCTGTTAGAGGGCTGTATTAAGAGGGCTGTGTTGTAGAGGCTGTTAAGGCTTGTGTAGGGCTGTGTTGTAGAGGGCTGTTTACAGAGGCTGTGTTGTAGAGCTGTTTGTAGAGGCTGTGTTTAGAGGGCTGTTTAAGAGGCTGTGTTGTAGAGGGCTGTGTTGTAAGGCTGTATTACAGAGGCTGGTTGTAGAGGCTGATTAAGAGGTGTTTGTAGAGGCTGTATACAGAGGCTGTGTTGTAGAAGGCTGTGTTGTAGAGGCTGTGTTGTAGAGGGCTGTATTACAAGGCTGTGTTGTAGAAGGCTGTTTTAGAGGGCTGTATTAGAGGCTGTTTGTAGAGGGTGTATACAGAGGCTGTGTTGTAAGGGCTTTTGTAAGAGAGCTGTGTTGTAGAGGCTGTTGTAGAGGGCTGTTTAGAGGCTGTGTTGTAGAGGGCTTATTACAGAGGCTGTGTTGTAGGGCTGTTTGTAAGCTGTTAGAGGCTGTGTTGTAGAGGGCTGGTTGTAGAGGGCTGTATTACAAGGCTGTTTGTAGAGGCTGTATTACAGAGGCGTTGAGTGTTTAGAGGCTGTGTAAGGGCTGTATTACAGAGCTGGTTGAAGGGTGTGTTGAAGGCTGTTTAGAGGGCGTATTATAGAGGCTGTGTTGTAGAAGTGTTGAAGGCTCAAGAGCTGTTGTGAAGCTGTTTTGAAGGGCCCCCCCCCCCCCCCCCCCCCCCCCCCATGTTGTAGAGGGCTGTGTTATGAAGGGCCATATTGTAGAGGGCTGTGTTAATGAGGGCCATGTTGTAGAGGGCTGTGGTTATAAGGGCCATGTTGTAGAGGCTGTGTTATGAAGGGCCATGTTGTAGAGGGCTGTGTTATGAAGGGCCATGTTGTAGAGGGCTGTGTTATAGGCATAGAGGCCATGTTGTAGAGGGCTGTGTTATGGAGGGCCATGTTGTAGAGGCTGTGTTGTAGAGGGCTGTGTTGTAGAGGGCTGTGTTGTAGAGGGCTGTGTTGTAGAGGGCTGTGTTGTAAGAGTTGTGTTGTAGAGGGCTGTGTTGTAGAGGGCTGTGTTGTAGAGGGCTGTGTTATGGAGAGCTGTGTTGTAGAGGGCTGTGTTGTAGAGGGCTCTGTTATGGAGAGCTGTGTTGTAGAGGGCTGTGTTGTAGAGGGCTGTGTTGTAGAGGGCTGTGATGTAGAGGGCTGTGTTATGGAGAGCTGTGTTGTAGAGGGCTGTGTTGTAGAGGGCTGTGTTATGGAGAGCTGTGTTGTAGAGGGCTGTGTTGTAGAGGGCTGTGTTGTAGAGGCTGTGTTGTTAGAGGGCTGTGTTATGGAGAGCCAGTTGTAGAGGCTGTGTTGTAGAGAGCTGTGTTGTAGAGGGCTGTGTTGTAGAGGGCTGTGTTATGGAGAGCTGTGTTGTAGAGGGCTGTGTTGTAGAGGGCTGTGTTGTAGAGGGCTGAGGTCCGTGTGTAGGAAAGGTTGACGGGGGAAGGGGAGTGCGGGGCTGTGTAATGGAGGGTCGTGTGCGTGGCAGTGTTGTGGAAGGCTGTAGTATGTGGCTGCTTGTTTTGTGTTGTGTGTGCATGCGTGCTAGTTGTGTGTGGAAGACAGAAGCGGAGCGCTATTGATGGCTGTAAAATACTGCTGTTATACATGGGGAGGTGAGAAGGTGCCAGGTGATATGCTTGTATAACTGGCACTATCCAGCTGTTTGACCTCCTCTCTCTCTCTCCTCTCTGTATGTGTATCTCCTGTCTGTCTGTCTGTCCTCTCTCTCTCTCTCTCTCTCTGTATGTGTATCTCTGTCTGTCTGTCTGTCTGTATGTCTGTCTCTCTCTCTCTCTCTCTCTGTATGTGTATCTCTTCTGTCTGTCTGTCTGTCTGTCTGTATGTCTCTCTCTCTCTCTCTGTATGTGTATCTCTGTCTGTCTCTGTCTGTATGTATGTCTGTCTCTCTCTCTGTATGTGTATCTCTGTCTGTCGTCTGTCTGTATGTCTGTCTCTCTCTCTCTCTGTATGTGTATCTCTGTCTGTCTGTCTCTCTCTCTCTCTCTCTCTCTCTGTATGTGTATCTCTGTCTGTCTGTCTCTCTCTCTCTCTCTGTAGTGTATCTGTCTCTGTCTGTATCTCTCTCTCTCTCTCTCTCTCTCTCTCTGTACCTCTGTCTCTGTCTCTTGTAGTTTCATCTCTCTCTCACTTGTTTACATCTCTCTGTCTGTCTGCTCTCTCTCTCTGTATCTTTGTCTCTGTCTCTCTTTCTGTATGTGTATCTTTGTCTCTCTCTGTCTGTCTGTCTCTCTCTCTCTCTTTCTCTCTCTCCTCTCTCCTCTCTCTCTCTCTGTCTGTCTGTCTCTCTCTCATACTCCTTCACGTGCGCGCGCGCGCACACCTCACAACACACACACGCACGCAGGCACATACACATAGTCGTGCACACAGTATCACCCTATCTTATTTGTCACTTCTTTATGTGTATGTGGGTTTCTGTATTAAGAACGGATGCTCAACATTATATGTGTTAACGTTTTCAGTGGTGTCGCTGATGTTAACTCTCTATCTCCATTATTGTGGCACACAGAGGGATATTGACATAACTACTTTCCACTTCATTAAATGTGATAATTCTGTTGCAAAATGAACAGTAGCCTTTCGTTGTGTTATTTTCTAACAAACCTTCGTGAAAACTTTTGAACATGACGTCCTCGTGATGTTGCTGCAATCTTCCGGTCCCTCTCCCCCCCCCCCCCCCCCCCCCCAGATTTCACAATACTGCATCTTTTTCAAGCTTTGCTCAGAAAATCTGTCTTCATATTTTTTTATGAATTGCGGACTGCCAGGCTGATCACTTTATCAAGGACTGGCGGGGTGCACAATAACTTTTGTACCTTGAACAGGGGCTGGTTTTGTTGCCCTTGTGCCATCTTGTCGGTGTTGTTTTGCCCGTATTTGTCTCGATAGTGTTATTTGTGTTGGTTTTACTTACCCCTACAATAGCTAAAGTGTAGAAATATGTTGTGATGTTTGTTGTACTGTGTCCCTCATGATTTCTCTGTCCGGCGGTATAGCAGCTATTGTGGTGTGACATTTCACATCCTATTTGTTGTCACTCATTATCTCGTTTTCTGTGATGTTTAAGAACAGATCGCATTTCACGATTTTCTTTGAAGTGTCATTCAACTTCTTTCCTGTGCAATCTTACTATTCCTTACAAAATGCGTGCAAACTTAATTATAGTCACCTGGTTTAACGTTGTGTCTAAAATGATTGTACAGAATCTTCAGATAGTCTAGATCTCACTTGCCGGTATACATATCTGGCAATTTTCTATCTGCCGATTGTGTGACATGGTGTTAGTCATTGTTGTTTGTGTGTGTTTGTGGCCACAGATATATGTGTATGTATGGCTGGACATCATTGATAGTTTTCATTTGTGAATGTTTATTAGAGTTTCAGAGTATATTCTGATGTGTCTATAAGTGATACCCGTAAGAGAGCTAAATTTGAAACATGTTTATTTTTTCTTGAACTCTGATGTTGAACTCTGATGTTGAACTCTGATGCTGTGTTTTCTCCATACGGTGATACAGAGTGCTTTGATATGTGACGTTTCACATCCCATTTGCTGTCACTCATTGTCGCAGCTTGTCTAAGAACTTCCAGGGCAAACAGTATTGTCTGTGAAATCTGAATAATTCCCGACCTTGACAAATTGCAGTACATTACCGTTTACAACAACAACAAAAAAGAAAAAAAAAACCTTTCCAACAGCGTTATAAGATCTTCTGTGAAATCTCCTTACCTCGCAAATTGCACTGGCTTCCCATTATTTTGAAAATGGCTGTATATGTGATACCTGGTTTTGCTGTAATGTATTTGCTTAAAACGGAATTTTCAAATGTCTGTGATGTGTAAAGTTGAACACTGTATGGTTTACTAATTTGCTGTAGCGACATCAAATGTGTACTTTTCATAGATATTTTTGCATACAATATTTGTTTTTTACAGTCAGTAAACTTCCAAACTGTCTTCAACCTTTCTCATTGGTAAAAAAGTTTGTAACAGGCTTTAAATGATGTCTCTTTCACACGACCTTTTCCAGCAACTAACAGTAATGGATCCATAAAATTCTGAAAGGAAAAAGGTGTATGGTGTGGGTGGGTGTGACGCGCCCGTGCGTATGGTGTGTATGTGTGTGTGTGTGTCGGTCGGTCTGTCTGTCGGTCTGTTGTCTGTCTGTCGGTCGGTCTGTCTGTCTGTCTGTCGGTCGTCGGTGTCGTCGGTGGTCGGTCGGTCTGTCTGTCGGTCTGTCGGTCTGTCTCATTCTGATTGTATCTGTTGGTTTTTCTGTTTGTGTACCAGTCTGTATGGCAAAGACGGACGACGTATGCTTAACTTACTTCAATGTTTTTCTTTCCAGCTCCACGAATTCATGAATCAGAAGTAACAAAACCGACCTCCACCCTTATTATTAAATGACGTTTTCATTTTCACTCCCTCTGCTCTGTTTTCCTGTTTCTGTCTGTCTGTCTGTCTGTCTGTCTGTCTGTCTGTCTGTCTCTGTCTTCTCCGTAATCCCACTCAGGGCGATGTAAGAAATCACGCAAGTGTTTATGTAATACCCTTGTAAATAATATTATTTTATTTTACCCCCCCTCTCTCTCTCTCTCTCTCTCTCTCTCTCTATCTCTGTCTCTGTCTGTCTGTCTGTTCTCTCTCTCTCTCTCTCTCTCTCTCTCTTTCTCTCTCTCACTGTCTGCCTGTCCTGTCCTCTGTCTCTCTGTCTGTTTCTCGATCTCTCTGTCTGTCTGTCCTCCTCTCTGTCTGTCTGTCTTCTCTCTCTCTGTCTGTCTTGTCTCCTTCTCTCTCTCTCTCTCTCTCTCTCTCTCTCTCTCTCACTCTGTGCATGGTGTGTGTGTGTGTGTGTGTGTGTGTGTGTGTGTGTGTGTGTGGTGTGTGTAAATTTCAAAACAATTGCTGTCTTCTAATTTTTGACTGGTACCAATATTCAAAACACATGTTTTCAATGCTCAATGTTCAAAGGATTCTTTAACCACCACTCTCTAGGCATGGAGGATAACAGCAAAACGGGCACACAACAGTCAACATATAGCGTTCAGCACAACAAATAGATCACAGTCCAACAGGTAAAATGAAAAATTGAAATTGCCTTACGATAGGATAATCAAATGGTCAGAATACTGTACATTTTTTTTAATCTTAAAAATCATCTCTTTTGATGTGTATATATATATTTCTTCTCTAAACATTTATGAAATTCTCGTGACGCAATGCGCTCTAGACGATTTTTGCATCCAGTGTTTTTCCATTCTTCTTTCATAATTTACTATTCTTCGTCTGTTTAACGTTTTACTTTGGAAGCTCATCGTCATCATTATTCCATCGGGAAAAACAGGAGCCATTGCCTCGTTTGCTGCTCTGTGCCTTGCTGGGTGTGTGGTCCGTTGTCGTGTGCTCAGTTTGGTTTGACAATTACTGGTCTCATCACAACAGGAGGATAGTGTGTTTGCTTGGTTGCTTCTTGGAAGATGGTATAATACCATTGTTTTACATCAGTAAAAGTGATTGAAACTGGTCTGAGAAGGAATTAATTCCACGTGTTGGACTTTTTTTTCAAGGTAAACCATACAGTTACATGCAGATATAAATGTGTTTTTTTCTGGTTTTGTTTCTGTTTTTTGTTTTGTGTTGTTTGTTTTTGTGGCCATAGCATGCGCAGCATAATCATCGCAGTTCTATGAGTTGATTATTGTATTCAGTTGTTTGTATGTGTCACTTTGCCTTCTTCTTCTTCTCCCATAACTCCCACACTAAACAACTGTTCACACGATTCTTCCAGCTGTACAATTGTTGCTCGGTCTATTGTCATTATATCATGTTGATGTGGTAAAAACCACCACTTTAAAAAATTAGTTTTATATTTGAATATTCAGAGCATGGAAACATAAAGAAAGAAGCGAAGAAAAGCTTCATTACAGCAAAGGAAATAACGTTGACTGATTACTCTCATTTGTCAGGACTTAGCCCTTTGGTTTAAGTCGGAAATGCGGCCATTGCTAACAGTCCTGATGCATTTTGGAGGTCAAATGTCCTTTCTTTAACCTTATTAGAACTATCAAACAACATGAAAAAATTGCTGGATGGTGACATAACTACAGCTGAGGCAAGTGTAGCATTGAAAAAGAAGAAAAATGTCAGGAGTTTAGGGCTGAAACACTTTCTTGACGGGGGTTTCTCCTCTGAGGACCTTTTGCTGTCCTGCTCTCCCCACAGTTTCTTACTACTACTATCAAACAATGTAAAAGACTGCTGGATGGTGACAGAACTACAGCTGAGGCAAGTGTAGTATTGAAAAAGAAGAAAAATGGCGAACATCTGGGTACAGACAGATTTAGAGCAAAATTGTTAAGGTGTTTCTGGACACAAGTGGGACTCTTTGTTGCAGTATCTTTGAGTAAGGAATACAAAGCTGGAGAATTTTCTGAAACGCACAAAGAACAGTTGATCACTTGCATCCACAAAGATGACAAATCCAAAGAATGTATCAAACTCAGAACAGGCCCTAACTTTATGTACAGAAATATTGAAGAAATCACTGATAGGAAAAAGACGTGCACGTCAACTGGTTGCTTCAAATGAAAAAAAAAATGGTATGAATATTATGGAAAAAGATAAAATGTTATATAGATGCGGAGAATACATTGAAGACTTTGACGATGACAAAAAAGAGGAGCACGTCACTGTAAAGAAAATGAAGGACCATCTTCATGAAAGATGAAGTTAGAGCAGCGATAAAGAAGATGAAGGGGACCTAACTTTACATGAAATTGAGTTAGAAGGCACTAAATTTAAGAAGATGAAGACCATCTAATCTGAAACAAAGTTGAGCACGATAAAAATGAAGCAGGAAAATCCGTAGCTAGACACTGTTATTGATTGTTGGGAAGGGCATCTCACAAGCTTTTCCATGAAATACGACATGATCATCCTAACTACAACAACCATCTTGTTTGACAACACAAGATAAACATATCTTGCTTTGCGTTGACTTGAATTTTTCAGTTATAACCCTTTTGCCAATGATTTATTTCGCTCACTATACGTCTTCTTGATTTCACTACACATGATACATTCTTATAACTTACAATATTAATGTGTTTTAGTCTACTCTCTCTCTCTCTCTCTCTCTCTCTCTCTCTCTCTCTCTCTCTCTCTCTCTCTCTCTCTCTCTCTTACTATAGTGTTTTCTCTCTCTCTCTCTCTCTCTCACTCTCTTTAATACTAATAGTGTTTTAGTCATATCGCCTCTCTCTCTTTTTTTTAATACTAATAGTGTTTTAGTCCTATCGTCTCTCTCTCTCTTTCCCTCTCTGTCCTCTCTCTCTCTTTCTCTGTCTCTAATAGCTCTCTCTATATATATACATAGTGTTATACATATATACATGATATAATAATCTAAGATAGATAGTAGTAGAAGATAGATAGATAGACAGACAGACAGGCAGATAGATAGATAGATAGATAGATAGATAGATAGACAGATAGACAGATAGATAGATAATCATGGTCTTTGTGGTTGCTTTCTTACGGTTTGATTTTATACAAGTGTAATTTGCTCTGTTTTTTCTCCATTCATTTTAGTTTCTTTGCTTTCATCCAGGTAGCTGTGTTTTCAGTGGCGTTTTTGATTTGTCTAGCTGTGCTGGAGTATTTTTCTGAAAAGCAACGCGGTACAGTTGTGAGTCATCAGCAAAGAAATGGTAGAGTGCTCCTAATTGTTTGATACAAGAGCTAAGTGGTTGTAAATACATAGTGAAGAGAACATGGCCCTGAACAGAACCTGTGGGACACCATACTCGAGCAGAGGTGGAGCTGACCTCCGATCCTTGGTGACAACAGACTGAGTTCACAAGAAAGATATGACTCGAAGCGCTCTACAAGTTTCAACACAGCCAAATGTGGATGACAACGTTGAGATCATGATGTCGTGATCAGTACTGTCAAATGCAGCTGAAAGATCTAGCGATGACAGATTGCACACTTTTCTGTTACCAGAAGCCTGCAGAAGATCGTGTACACTTTTTGACAAAGCAGAGGCTGTACGATAGTTGCTGATTGAAAAGGTTCAAGCAGCTTGTTGGCTTCTAGGAGAATTTTTTTCTTCAAGACAGTCAACAAGAAGAGAAGCAGGGATGGCTCATGATTGCAGGAATTTTTAGGCATCGGAAGGATAACTTTTTCACATGATCTAGATCTAAATGGGATGCCGATAAAATGGGAGGAACTAAGGGATCGAGTTGGAGCTGAATTTTTTTCTTATTTTTTCTGTTGAAGAAGTCACAGAATTTGTCGGGGAGGCCTTTGGGCGGAACACTGTATGGAAGGATAATTTGTATTGTTGCACCTATCATCTGACCGATCAGTTGGAAAAGTTCGCTGGAAGATTTTGAGTTAGTGATTTTGTTGTCTTTGTATTGCCGTTTGGATTTAAAAATCAGTCTATTGACCAAGTTTCTGTGTTGGACATGTATTTGTCTGTGGAAAGTCAAATCAGTTTTGTGCCAACGGCGTTCATTTTGACGCCGCTGTTGTTTGGCTTACGTGATTTCAAGGGACATTCATAGTGATGGGATGTGATTTGTATTGCTACATGTGACTACAGGAGTATGGATGTCAAGTAGTTTGTTGAGGTGAGAGTTGTAATGGTCAGCAAGATCTGAAGAATCTGATCGTACATTTGCGAGAGGTCAGCCTTGAAAGTAGAGGTCTGCAAACTTCTTATGGTACGTAATTTTGATTTCTGTAATTGCTTCGTGGTTTATCAATACGTAGGGATAATGACATCACAAAGTGAGACTTTCAGTAAACGAACGATAATAATTTGGTTCAGGATGTGACTGTCAACCAGGTTTATTAGTGTGGCGACATATGTGCTAGAACGAGAGTCAAAATGAAAATTAACATCACTAAGGATAAAAAGATCGTCACGTGCAATATATGACTCAAATGAATAAGGAAACTCTTCATAGACATTCTGTCTGTGAGCTTATTTGTTTTCCTGGGTGATGGGTGGTAGATGGACAGAAAGAAACGAACGATTTTTCCACTGTAAACGTATTTCGCAGATTTCAGAAGCTTTAAAGTCAAAGTTCTTGGTGGGTCTTTTCATAAATAACGCGAGGCTGTCTGTAAATATTACAGCAAGACCACGACCACTGCCACTTTGTCTGGGTACTGCAGTCATGGAGAAGCCAGTGGGTGTTGTAGCAGCAATGTCACTTTCGTCACCAGCAGATCTAAACCATGTTTCTGACAAGAAAGCTAGGTCGAAGTTGCCTTCAATAACAAGGTCAGAAATATCACTTGTTTAGTTTCTGCAGGACTAGATGTTAAAACATATTAATTTGACAGGCAATGTCCTTGCTGCATTGGATCAAAACATACGTTGTTGAACTTCACTGAAGCAACCTGGCAGCAGTGCAGAATCTCCTCAGGTAAGTGGCTTTATGGCGGTTTGAAATCGTTGGGTTCTAGCAGTGAGACGTTGATTGTGTGCATTGACATATTGAGGAATCTTTACGAATCATGTGGGATCAACGCCACAGGAAACCGCGCGGCACAATATAGAAAACAATCACAACAACAACAACAACAACAAAACCAAGAGAAAAACATAGGCCTATAATGGAGCTGACAAGTAAGGAAAATGATTGTGGAGAATAGACTATTGACATGTGTGTGTGTGTGTGTGTGTGTGTGTGTGTGTGTGTGTGTGTGTGTGTGTGTGTGTGTGTTGTGTGTGTGTGTGTCTGTGTGTGTGTGTGTGTGTGTGTGTGTGTGTGTCTGTGTGTGTCTGCTGTAGATGGCTACACGTGTGGCCACTAAATACTAATGGAGATAGTTGTGTCCGATCCTTGAGTCTCTTCTCTGAGGACACACCACCACACACACACACACACACACACACACACACACACACACACACACACAACACACACACACACATACACACACGCACGCACACACACACACACACACGCGCGCGCGCACACACACACACACACACACACACACAACACACACAAACACACACACACACACACACACACCCGCAATCACGCACACGAACACTTACGCACGTTCTCTCTGTCTGTCTGTCTGTCTGTCCTCTCTCTCTCTCTCTCTCTCTCTCTCTCTCTCTCTCTCTCTCCTCGTGTTTCCGTGGCTTCACCCTAACCTCTCGTATTGATGAGGCTGGTGGTGATGAAGTGTGAGAAATAGGAAAAGACCAAAGGGCAAGACGTAGACAACGCTTCTCGTGTGGTTTGTTCAACTGTTTTATTACCTGACTTTATCTTCCCCGATTTGTTTTCTTTCCTTTTCTGTTATCTGTTTGCAGGGTAGTGGTGAGTGGAGGTTGATGCGACACTGGTCTTCTGTGTATTCGTGTCTGTCTGACATGTTTGGAAAGATGTTTGATTTTACCAGTACTGGATTGACTTTTTGTTTCCATTTCGTCAAAAGGCAATGAGTTGATAAAATCAGTGAGAGAGAGTGTGTGTGTGTATGGTTTGTAAAAATGTTAGTCGTTCCAGGATAATTACCAGCAACTCTAGAAGAGAGTCTTGAAAACAGTACTAAATGCATATTGTATCGAAATTTCGAAACCAAATTTGGAATAGAGAACTATATAACATTTGCCAGATATTCATGTTTTATCTTTGATTAAAATTCATTGCAGCTGTCACACGCTTGAGACTGAAGTAGGTAGATGCACAAGTGTAGATAGACAAAGCAGAATATGTACATTTTGACGCTGACTTTCACTTTATGTTAAAATGTTGTAAATTCCGTGATAACCGACGAAAGTTAATCTCACAGAAATATCTGTCAGTCAGATCATATTCTCACTATGTAAATTTATTTCGGGAACAAAAACAAAAACAAACAAAAAAAGAAAATTAGTGAAAGTCATCAAATTTTCTAACATTATGTAATTTTCTTTTGAAGATTTGAGTATTTTATTGTAAGACAGTTTCAGATGTACGTGTTTTTGTTTTTTTGTTTGTTTGTTTGTTGTTGTTGTTGTTTTTGTTCTTTGTGCTTCCTGATATATGATAACTCTGTTCAGTTTTCATGTATTTGCTGTTACCTTCCGTGCCCCAGTTGATGTTAAAGGACCCATTAAACAGCGTGTCTGTATGTCTGTGTGTGTATTAATAATGTTCTAATGGTGTGTGTGTGTGTATGTGTACGTGTGCGTGCGTGTGTGTGTGCTTGTGCGTGTGTGTGTTGTGTGTGTGTCTGTATGTGTGTGTGTGTGTGTCTGTGTGGGGGCGTGCGTGCGTGCTCGGATGTGGTCCACTTTCATAAATCAGAAGAGTCCTCCTCAGATCACTAGCAAAGCATCTTTACCTGTACGTACCCAATACATGAACATGTACATAGTGTGTGATTCGAAAAGAAAAGGATGAAAACTGACCTGTAATCACTGGCTTTACAGGACTAAGGTGGTAGAGTCCTCAGCTTTTCTTGAGGCCATCATGAAGGCGGAGCTGCCTTGCTGCTTTACCTTCCCCAGTATTGAAGACAGTCAGGAAGCCAATCACAGCTGGGTGGACTGGAGGTGACGTGCACATATACAGTTCCCCGGATGTGATTTTCACCCATGCAGACTCGTGCACGCCGATTGGAAGCCGAGAGATCTACTTCTGCGCAAACCAGACCTCTGTAGGCTATTACCTGATGAAAACATGTTAATACAATTTGCAGCGATTGCAGCTCTGATAACATGTATCAAAACAAAGCTCTTTCTTGCAAAGTAAACCTTGTATGTGGCTTGATAACAGATGTCATAACCATAACTATAAACCCTGTGATTCTGATGGTAACCAACACAGGGATGGACAGAGGGGGAGGGGAAGAGACAAAGAAAGGAGTTTGGGTAAGATACATGTCTGTGAGTGAGACTCATAGCCAGAGCGAGAAGACAGACAGACAGACAGACAGGCAGGAAGACAGACAGAAAGAAAGATGCCACATACATTCCATTCATTGTCATCGGCCCGTTAGCGCAGTTGGTAAAAACTGTTGATAACTCAGGGAACGCAGGCTGACCCTCAAACGGAGCAACAATTGTTTTTACGGCTAGCTTGCTATAGCCATGGATACATTATGTGATTGTCTGTACTCATAATTCAGTCCCTGCCCGCGACATGAAAACTGGTCTGTTTGCTGTTCGCCTTGGGTGCTTCAGTCGTCCTGGTGGTGTCACTTTTGTGTTGTGTAGTTTCTCCCCATCTCCCCGCTATAATATTGTCAAAGCAAAGTATTTTACTCGGGGTTAAGGCGTCGGTCAGATTATCACTGGCGGACTTGGAAGGAAAGCATCTACATTTTGCTGGTATGGTGGATCCCCTTCAACAAATCCAATAAATTCAGCAGCTTGGTTAAACAAAGAAGGGACAGAGGAACAAAGGAAAAAGTCATGCCTTTGGTTTTCATCTTGGCATGGAAGAAAAAAAGGATTGGGTCTTTAATAGAATCACGAGGCTTGTGACTGCATCACACAGACCCATTAAGCACAAAAATGAACATTTTAGGTGGCAACAAGTGTGTTAACATAGAAAAAAAAGACCAAGGTGGTGAAACGATTCTGGTAATCGGCCTTTTTATACAAAATGTATTACACAAAATCGACAATTTGTAGTCTTAAGGTCGCTTTGGCCCTGAATAATCATCGAATGAAACGATACTTGACCTAAAGCGAGGCCAGTGGTAGACAGTCACAACATAAAAAGATAATGTCTGTATTTTCAATATCCTTTCCACAAACAGTGCTGATTTCAGGCACTTTTTGTCCATGTGAGCTTGACCTTGGCGTCATGACTTCCAGCCTTATATGCATTTATGACTCGTCAAAGATCCACAACTCTGACGGAAATTTGATAAAGAATATCTAGAAGCAGCTGAGAAAATCTTGTTACATTTTTGTTACACACACACACACACACACACACACACACACACACACACACACACACACACACACACACACACACACACACACACACACACAATCACACACGCACATAAATACACACGCACACACACACACACGTCAACACACACACACCACACACACACACACAAACACACAAAACACACACACACAAACACACACATACACACACAAATACACACACACACAAACACACACACACACACAAATACACGCACACACACACACACACAAACTTCCGGTCGACGTGATTCCGGGAGAATCTTTATAAAAGCAAATAACCAAATCCAAAACAGGTGTGCCCACCCGCGTTCAAACAAAGAGGAAGCAGAAAAACACGAAAATACAACCCGAACGCGTATTTAAAATTACCAGACAAGACAGGCGCTTTTTTTGTGGGGGGGAGGGGGGGGGGGGCAACTGGTCTTTGTCAAGCGAAAACGTAAGACAAGAAATAACAAACAACAAAGACAAAACCAGTAGAAAAACAACCACACTTCCTTGTTGCTCGACGAGACATTGTTAGCGCCTGAGGTTTACGTGCAGGCTTGTGGAGTATGCCATATTAGTTTGAATTCTTTTCCCTCATAGGCATCTGCGGCCATTTGTGTGTATAGCATTATCTGGGCGTACAGATGCTGTCATGACCAAAGGATACGGAAACATGTAATACTTAATATATTGTGGTATTTCTTCAGTTTTTGACAAGTTTTACTTAGTGGTCATTCGTTTTAAATGTCATTCTTGCTTTGGATCTAGTGCTTTTGTTTTGTTCTTTCTGGTAAATGTTATTTGTCATTGTAATACGGTTGTGTTAGTTGGACTTAACAAGGTTTTGCTTCTACTGCTTAGTATTGTTGTTTTGGTATTTGTAAATCTTCTTTTATTGTATACATTAAACAGCCTTTTGTCCTGGCTCGTGTTGCTGTTGATAAGGTATCGGGAAATGCTGACTGCATATTATAGATCACACAACTCCTGGTGTTGGATACCTGTGTATGTTGTTTCGTTCATAGGGAAGGTCTGGCTGTCGTCATTTCAACTTTTCTTTCAGTTCATTTATAAGTTATGCATTTGTGTGATCTTTAGATAAAGAAGAGTTTGGTTTTCAACAATATGGATCGTCCTTCTGGTTATGAATTTCTACCATTGCATGAGAATAGTATGTTTGATAGCCATTCCCACATGTTTTAAATTGCAAGGATAAAAAAAATGAAAAGAAATGTAACTGATTGCATAGAAGTGGATTTTGCCTCTTCCAAATGAAACAAGGAACTTCCTTCCAAACATTAGCAAGTTCTAGTTTGGAATAGTCTGAGTTCCGTTTTGTTGTTGTTGTTATTGTTGTTGTTGTTGTTATGTTATATTAACACGCTTGTAGTTATACTAATTTAGCTTTGGATTAGCCTCAGATTTTCTCTCCACTGACTAAAGGCCTGGGCCCAAGTAGACAAGACAATTCTACCTCTCAGAAGCATTCTAAAATCACACACAGTTGGAGTGTTTCCACGAGAACGTCTTTAACGTTAAAACAATTGTAACATTGACAATACTGTTTGCATATAGAATCAGGCTGGCTCCTGGGCCCAAATAAACAAACCAACCTGATCTTTTTAATGTAAACAAGACATTTGCATAACAGGACACTAACATGTAGACATTTGCATAACAGGACACTAACATGTAGACATTTGCATAACAGGACACTAACATGTAGACATTTGCATAACAGACGCTAACATTGACAACATTGCATAACAGGACACTAACATGTAGACAAGACATTTGCATAACAGGACACTAACATGTAGACAAGACATTTGCATAACAGGACACTAACAGTAGACATTTGCATAACAGGATGCTAACATGTAGACATTTGCATAACAGGACACTAACATGTAGACAAGACATTTGCATAACAGGACTAACATGTAGACATTTGCATAACAGGATGCTAACATGTAGACAAGACATTTGCATAACAGGACACTGACATGTAGACAAGACATTTGTATGCAGAACACTAACAGTGACATTCTAACGGAACTAACATGTAGACACATTTGCATAACAGGACTGACATGTAGACAAGACATTTGCATAACAGGACACTGACATGTAGACAAGACATTTGCATAACAGGACACTGACATGTAGACAAGACTTTGCATAACAGGACACTGACATGTAGACAAGACATTTGCATAACAGGACACTAACATGTAGACAAGACATTTGCATAACAGGACACTGACATGTAGACAAGACATTTGCAATAACAGGACACTAACGCACAAAGCAGTATACAGACCATAAGGAAGAGGAAAAGGCCTAGCGGTCTACACAGAAATGTCTACCAGTGTGAAGTCCTCGTCAAGCAAAGACTAGTATCACACTGTCAAGGTGCTGTGTATTTCCCACTTGTCTGTATTAACCCCTGTTTGTATTGTAACTCAGTAATTCCATTTTCTAATGGAAGATGTTTAATGTAAGGAGGTTAGATACACCTCTTGATTTGCTGTCATTGATTGAAACAGCTGCCATTCCATTCAGTAGTTTAACTGGTTGGTTCGTTGTTTTGTTCGTTCTTTCGTTCGTTCGTTTGTTCGTTCGTTCGTTCGTTCGTTCGTTTGTTCGTTCTTTCGTTCGTTCGTTTGTTCGTTCTTTCGTTCGTTCGTTCGTTCGTTCGTTCATTCTTTCGTTCGTTCGTTTGTTCGTTCGTTCGTTCTTTCGTTCGTTTGTTTGTTCGTTCGTTCGTTCGTCCATTCGTTCGTGCGTTCGTTCTTTCTTTTTTTTCGTCCGTCCGTTTGTTCTTTCGTTCGTTCGTTCGTTTAAGAACTTAGTATTTCGGTTGATTGGCAGGTAGGTTGTTATGTTTGGAGTGTATAGTTTTCAGCAATTTGTTGTCTTTGGAGCATTCCAGCTTTATTGAAAACAGTTTGATTTTAATTTTTTTGTCCCAATACCTGTAGTGTTGATGAACGTTTTGTTATTGTGGCATTGCAGAATACACGGGCTTAATGAGGAACTGCCTGAACTCTAACATACCATGCAAAAATGTCTAACAGATTCCACCATGGTTCTGGGTGATTATTTCATTCTTGTCTTTAGCCTTTCCCGTGATTGTGGCAATTATAAAGACATAAATAATTCTACAGCCAAGGAAGCATTAGATAAATTGATGGATAACTCCGACCTCATTGAGGTTACGGGAGAGTTTTAAACCCAGATTGCCGCAGAACGATGATTTCATGTTTTGCTTAATCAGTCAATATGTTGGACATTTTATTTGGTTCTTTGCACAATTTGTGGCTGCAGGTCAAGTTATTCTCTGACTGCATCTACATTAGTTTTGTTTGACCTAAACGACAATCTCCCCTTCTCTCTCTCTCTCTCTCTCTCTCTCTCTCTCTCTCTCTCTCCTCTCCTCTCCCTCCCTCCTCTCCTTCTCTCTCTCACTCTCTCTCTATATATATTTCTGTGCGGTGTGCTTCGTGTGTGTGTGCGTGCAAAACGCATACACACTTGAGAGAAAGAGAAAGAGAGAGACAGAGAGACAGAGACAGAGAGAATATGTGTATCTAAATTCAACAAGACCGTCGCACTTTCAAGCAACCGGCTGAAAACAAAAAAGTAAAACAGAAAGAAAACCTAAATCCTGAAGCTTTGTATACAGTCCCTCACTTCCGAGCATTTAAGCCATTAATCTCTCCAAGGTCTGGTCAGGTGTCGTGTCTGAGACACCACCACGACTCTCCGGGGACTTCCAGCGGCCAGAAGAAAAGGTGAAATTTGATCGCTTAGACAAGTCACCGTCTCGTAACATTCTTGGATAAGTTCATGTAACACCTCAGAGATGTTCCCGTTTTTGATGAGCCCCGGGACAGTTTTGGTGTTCACCGACGCCAGACGCGTTTTCTTCCGGATTTTGTACTTATTTCACTTCCTTTAGGGTTTGTTTTTATTCGTTCCTTGTAGATTGTGTATATATTTCGCTCCTTCTGTATATTTTAAATTATATTTTTACTTATTTGGTGTACTCTTTATTGCTGCCCCCATTAAGAAACCTAGAACTACGTAAGATATCTGTGGAACGATGACGCAGATTTTGGTGGTGCTTATGGTTTCGATCAGACTGTATGCATGTGACAAGCATGTGTGTTTACACTCACATGGCCATGGCCAAGATGTGGACATTTGTGGTATTGGATACCGCTGCAAACTGTTTTTGGCTGATAAATGCTGTACACTGGTGTTCTTGTCACAGTGTGCTTATCTCCATCTGACAGTTCATAATGTGCTCATGTTGTGAGGGCATACAGGGAAAGGAGCCGTGGAACGGTTCGGGTAGATCTGTCACGGTGACGGTAGTTGTGACTCTGTGTGTGTGTGTGTGTGTGTGTGTGTGTGTGTGTGTGTGTGTGTGTCTTTATGTCTGTGTCTGTGTGTCTTTGTGTGTGTCTTTGTGTGTCTTTATGTGTGTGTCTTTGTGTGTGTGTGTGTGTGTGGTGTGTGTGCATGTGTGTGTGTGTGTGTGTGTGTGTGTGTGTGTGTGTGTGTGTGTGTGTGTGTGTGTGTGTGTGTTTAATTTGATTTTGCATGAAGTTGGACCACTGTTGTTTGAGTGTATGTAGTTTCATGGATTGTTTTCACGATTATATGGATGTGTGTGATGAACACAAATGTTCTTCAGAACGGTAAGACTTGCCCAGCTCAGAGCAGTTTTGTACCAGGTTTGTGGCGTTTGCCATGGTCATTTTGGATGTGGCTTTCACATACTGTTTAAACTGTACTGCGTCACATGGAGTCATCCATGCGCTGTGACGCTTTCTGTGGTAAACTGAACTTTAAATTGATAAAAATTGATAAGTATCATTTACTTGAAGTTTGATAGCTCTTTTGCGTTAAAAAGAACTTTCAAATTGCACGATAATGTCAATGCAAATTGTAGTGAAATATTTTCAAGAAAAGCAAACTAACAAACAAACCAAAAATAAACTGGTGTAAGTCTAATGGAGAAGCATTGTGGTTGTAACATTGGTAAAACCACGAATCATTTAAGAACGTGAACACCACACATACACGCACACACACACCACAACACACACACACACACACAACACACACACACACACACCCACACACCAACACACCACACACACACACCACACACAAACACACACACCACACGCAACACACACACACACACACACACAAATACACACACACACACTACACGCACACACACAACACCACACACACACCACCACACACACACACACACACAACACACACACACACACACACAAATACACACCACACACACACACAACACACACACACACACACACCCCACACACACACACACACACACACACACACACACACACACACATACAAAGGCACACACATACGTGTGCACGTGCTCCCTCACAGAGAGAGAGAGAGACAAAAGCCACCCGGGTCAGATCTGATATAGGGGACGCTATTCATATGTGCAACCGAGTTCATTGATCGTGTCTTAGCGGAGGCGTCCTCAGGGGACCCATCTGGATCACCTTGGCTACACCCAGGACAGTTTCCATGTTGTCTTGTCAAGAGACTTGTCGGCCAGCTTAGGGAGACAATTCATGCCCTCCGGTGACCGCTGTAAATGGGGCTTGTTTCTTTACTACTGGGCTCTGCTTTCTGGTCTGTTTTATGGCCCACTGTCTCCTCTATGTTTTCAATGTAGTAGATAAGTGTAAGAGAGCAAGGGGAAGTATTGGTAGAGAGTAAGCTTCATACACGATGAGATCGTGTGGTTGTGTGTGTGTCTGTAGGGGGGGGGGGGTGGCGAGCGAAACACTTCTTTTATCCTTCTCCTGCTTGTCTGTAAGAGTTGTAGTTGGGTAGCTGACATAAATGTGGTAGCCTGGCGTATATAAACTGGCCTAACACGCCATCTTAATGTCCCAGTTGGTTTGACAGTCGGATCGAAGTCTGACCTACAAAATCAAAGTATCCTCCCAACTTCTCCTTTTATTTTACAATTTAATTTGATCCTAGTGTTTTACATATTTCCTGAAGTCTTCCGAGATATTTTACTGACTTAGATGGATTACATGTGGAACTGTCCCTTTCTATTGAAACCCTCAACAAAACATTGCAAAAGCTGCAGTGTATTGCACTGAACAAAACGTTTGTTGTGTATAGTGATGATGTTGATGTTGGCGGTAGCAGCAATGGCAGTGACTACAACAGCAACACTAACAGCAGCAGAAGTAGTAGTGGTAGTAGCACCAGCAACAATAATCTCACTAGCAGCAGCAAAAAAAAAGCAGCACCAATTGCAGTATCCGGTAATAGTAGCATCAGAAACAATTGCAGCAACAGCAATAGCAGAAGTAGAAATAGAAGCAAAAGCAGCAGAAGTAGTAGCAACAGTAGCAGTAACAGCAGTAATAGCATCAGTGCCAGTAACAACAGTATAGTACTAGCAGTAGTAGTAATAGTAGCAGTACCGTAGTAATGGTAGTAGTTGTAACAATAGTGGTAGTAGTAGTAGCAGCAACAGCAGCAGTAGCAGCAGCAGCAGCAGCAGTAGAAGTAGTAATGATAATGATAATAAGAACGATAATGATAATAACGGTAACAGTATCAATGATCATAACAATAATAATAGTAAGAAGAACAACACGAACAACAACAACAACAACAAGAAGCAGAAGAATGAAAATGATTATGATCCTGATATTTCTAAGGTACCAAATGTTGATATACAAATGGAATCACAGCGCATATTGTCATCATTCACTGAAGCATTCACCCACAGTAACAACTCAAGGCACAAAGCACACACACACACACACACACACACACACACACACACACCACAACACATACATACACACACCACACACACACACACACACACACACACACACACACACACACACCAGACGGTGGAGAACAGGACAGGAGTCAGAAGAGGGGTTAGGCACGTCGAGGGGGAAAATCAGACCCGCAACAGTAGCACAGTAGAAATACCGGTACTAGTAGTAGGAGCAGTAGTAACAACAGTAGCAGTAGTAGAGTAATAGTATCTGCTGTTTTGTTCAGTTCAGTTCAGTTTTCAGATTGGTGTAGAACAGGTCAGATTGGTGTAGAACAGGTCAGATTGGTATAGAACAGGTCAGATTGATGTGGAACATATCAGATTGATGTAGAACAGGTCAGATTGCCGTAGAGAAGGTCAGATTGATGTAGAACAAGCCAGATTGCTATAGAACAGGTCAGATTGGTATAGAACAGGTCAGATTGATATCGAACAGATCATATTGATGTAGATCAGGTCAGATCGCTGTAGATCAGGTCAGATTGATGTAGAAAGTCAGATTGATGTAGATCCGGTAGATTGATGTAGAAAGGTCAGATTGATGTAGAATAGGTCAGATGACGTAGAACGGGTCAGATTGAAGTAGAGAACAAGTCAGATTGATGTAGAACAGGTCATATTGATATCGAACAGGTCAAATTTATGTATAAAAGGTCCGATTGACGTAGAACATATCAGATTGAAGTAGAACAAGTCATATTGATATAGAACAGGTCATATTGATATCGAACAGGTCAGAATGATGTAGATCAGGCCAGATTGGTGTAGAACAAGTCAGATTGAAGTAGAACAGGTCAGATTGATGTAGAACAAGTCAGATTGATGTAAAAACAGGTCAGATTCATGTAGAACAGGTCAGATTGATGTAGAACAGGTCAGATTGATGTAGAACAGGT
This sequence comes from Monoplex corrugatus, assembly GCA_030674185.1. Lineage (NCBI taxonomy): Eukaryota > Metazoa > Mollusca > Gastropoda > Littorinimorpha > Ranellidae > Monoplex > Monoplex corrugatus. Next base: position 77,991,260 of record JAPXFY010000013.1, on the reverse strand, counting down.
CAGATTAATGTAGAACAGGTCAGATTGAAGTAGAACAAGTCAGATTGATGAAGAACAGGTCAGATTGATGAAGAACAGGTCAGATTGATGTAGAACAGGTCAGATTGATGAAGAACAGGTCAGATTGATGAAGAACAGGTCAGATCGATGTAGAACAGGTCAGATTGATGTAGAACAAGTCAGATTGGTGTAGAACAGGTCAGATTGATGTAGAACAGGTCAGATTGATGTAGAACAGGTCAGATTGATGTAGAACAGGTCAGATTGATGTAGAACAGGTCAGATTGGTGTAGAACAGGTCAGATTGATGTAGAACAGGTCAGATTGATGTAGAACAGGTCAGATTGATGTAGAACAGGTCAGATTGATGTAGAACAGGTCAGATTGATGTAGAACAAGCGAGATTGATGTAGAACAAGTCAATTGAAGTAGAACAAGTCAGATTGATGTAGAACAAGTCAGATTGATGTAGAACAGGTCAGATTAATGTAGAACAGGTCGATTGAAGTAAAGTCGATTGAAGTAACAAAGTCAGATCGATGTAGAACAAGTCAGATTGATGTAGAACAGGTCAGATTGATGTAGAACAAGTCAGACTGATATAGATCAGGTGAGATTGTTGTACAACAGATGAGATTGCTGTAGAACAGGTCAGATCGATGTAGAACAAGTCAGATTGAAGTAGAACAAGTAAGATTGCTGTAGAACAGGTCAGATTGATGTAGAACAGGTCAGATCACTGTGGAGCACAGCAGACTGCTGTAGAACGATTAAAACAGCAGGATGGAGGGGGCATCATGTTCGACGCACCGTCAGTGACGTGTGAAGTTGACACAAACAACATGGTACAGGCTGTAAACATGCCTGGTCATGCTATCGACAACTAATCAACATGTAGGCTTTGAATTAATATCACTGACAAGTACATCGACCATAGTGCATGTGCAATTCATCCTGATCAGTGGCCATGGTCACCGTAAAGTTGAACATAATTCAGGTATCACTAGAGGGTTGCTCTTTTCATACAACCTGTTTGAAATGAATCTCGAAGTCTTTATCAGAATATCAGTAAAGTGGAAATGGGAAATGCAACTGGAATTTTTATCGTCATGTAATGTGGCTAGAAGTTGCAAGTCTAATATGAATGTTTTCAGTTGAGGCTCACTGGACTGTTTTCGTGTGAGGCTGACAGACTGAAAGTAAGACTGGACTGTTTTCAGGTGAGGCTCACATATGAAAGTAAGACTGGATAGAGGAGTGTTCTGAGCTTACGGTTTTTGTGCTTTGTATCTGCTTTTATGCTAGCTGAATGGGTAGCGCAAACTGTGTTAGATTTGAGAAGTTCTACAACATGGGAGATAATTCCTACGTGACTCTGAAGAGTTATGTCCTTTGATTGATATTAAGACTGGACTGTTTCAGGTGGTGTGGCTGGACCACAGGGGCAAACTACTGACCTTCGAGGACCGTCGCATCATCTCAGACGAGCGCATCAGTCTGGAACGACCTTATATCAGGGAATGGAACCTGCATGTACGCAATGTGCGACCTTCAGACGATGGCAAGTACACCTGTCAGGTGAACTCGGACCCAGTGCAGGTGAATCCTGTCACCCTGAAAGTGCACGGTGAGTAAACTACTATCTGCTTTACAAGGAATGGATACATTCAGGCATTTGATGTAGTCACAGACACAACAACGAAGACTGTTTTTTACGCATAGGGTTCCTCACTTGCGCAGTTCATATGTTCGTTCGTTCTTTAATTTAACGTCTTTTCACTATAAGTGATATTAGACGGGGGAGGGGGGGAGGGGAAATTATTAAAAAAAAATTTTTAAAAAGTGAACAAAATAAAATGTAGAACGATAGTTGGACGGGTTGGATTTGGGCAGAGGGAAGACAGAGGAAAAAGACATTAGCAGGTGGGGGAACAGTAAAATGGAACGAGAACTTAACACTAACAATTAACTTCAATAACGTGAAGGGAAATTGTAACACTAAAATACAAACCGAATAAAGTTAAAGTAATGCATTAACAGGACTGTGAACTAATGATTCTGAAATTCTAACTAACAACGTTTGATCTGATGTAATTTTCTGGAAATGATTTTCAGAATACTTTTCTTGAGTAAACATTTTCGGTAAAAAAGAACGTAGCATTTTGCAGTAGAATAAACAGTGAAACAGTGTGAACTGTTCGCCGCAAATACACTTGACATTTTTACAATATTTTGTTCTCAATGCGTTTAGCTGAATACGAAAACAAACAGCAACAATCGATCTCAAATGATACATAGAAGAATACTGCAATTTTTTACATACATTTTGAACGGTAAGTTTTATCATTTGTTGTGACACAAACTGTTCATCTGAATGTTCAAGAAATCGAGTCCATGAGGCTGATTCGAGCAAGTTGCAAGCTTCTTTTACGGAGGTATGAACATGTAATTCTATAGCATTATCAGCATTCTGGGCGCCTTGCTTAGCTGCTCTGTCAACTACTTCGTTGCCGTGAAGACCAACATGAGAAGGCACCCAGCATAAACTGATATCTGTACCTTTGACCCTTAAACGATGTATAAGATGATTTGCCTCAGTAATTAAATCAAGTCTTGTGTCTTGCAGTTCATATGTGTGTGTGTGTGTGTGTGTGTGTGTGTGTGTGTGTGTGTGTGTGTTTCTTTGTGTGTGTGTGTGTTTCTTTGTGTGTGTGTGTGTGTGTGTGTGTGTTTCTTTGTGTGTGTGGGTTTTTGTTGTGGGTTTTATTTGTGTTTATTTTTTCTTTAAGGTAAAACGCGAATTCAAGATTTAGGGCATGAGGTAAAATTGAAAACTCGAAGAAAAAAAGCCAAACAAAAGCCGGTAGTTCCTGCCAAGTCAAGTCAAGTCAAGTCAAGTCAAGTCTAGTCTAGTCTAGTCTAGTCTAGTCTAGTCAGTCTAGTCAGTCTAGTCAGTCTAGTCTAGTCTAGTCTAGTCTAGTCTAGTCTAGTCTAGTCTAGCCAAGCCAAGCCAAGTCAAGCCAGCGTAGGAAAATTACACCAACAGTCTCTCACACGGAATACAACACAAACAGCAAAACATCGTACGTGATATAAATTCAAGTGTGCACATCCCTACTAAACGAACACACGCACGCACGCATGCACACATACACGCATACACATACTACACAGCATACACACATAACCACCACCACCACTACATAACGTATTGAAACATTGAAACAAATCGATCAGTTAATAATTCATCAATCCGTCAGATATAATTCAAACACAGTTCTCAATTTACACTGTAAAAAATAAAAATTGTCAGAAATATAAGAATAAACAGTAACAGAAAATATTAGTATAATTTTTCAACATATGTGTTATTTGAAATTAGGTCTAATTATTTTCTTTATTTTGTGGAGAAAAAGAGATCACAGCAGAACAAAAAGTTAAACATGTGGCTATGTGTGTCTTCCATTTCCTATGGGAGGTGAACTTTTACAGATCGATAGACAGCACATTGAAGGAAAAGTGTAAGCAGTGGTGATTCAAACAACGCTTGTTTTTACATATGTATCGGCAAAAATGTTTCCTTGAATTTCAGTTTATTCCATTCTCAAATAAACATAATTTTCTCGGCTGCCGATGCCTTTTGTGAACACTTAGCAGTGTGTGACATAAAGAATAAACAGCATCAATGGTGTCAATTTTGTGCGTGTAGTTTCAGGTGTAGAACAATCATGAGAAATCGTGTCCTTTCAAATCTAGCATGCCGTGTCTATGCGTTTGTGTGTACGTTCATGCGTTCGTCCGGAGGAGTGAGTGTTTGTACATGCAAGCGTCTGCGCGACAGAGAGAGGGAGAGAGACAGACAGACAGACAGACAGACAGACAAACAGACAGAAAGACAGAAAGACAGACAGAGGGACAAAAAAGAGAGGGAGAGAGAGGAGAGAGAGAGAGAGAGAGAGAGAGAGAGAGAGAAATCAAGAGAATCAATCAGACATACAAAGGGAGAGAAATATAAAGATTTGATCAAGCAAAAGCAACATTTTGAAATCTAAAAAGACCGCTTTTGTGACAATGTGGTATCATCTGAGTGCTGCAATGCCATTTTAAGATGATTTCATTTTCAGTATAAACTCAGGAACAAGTTTACAAACATGACTGTCTCCGTCAGTGAAATAGTAGCCTGTCTCGTAAGGAAAACTAATGATACATATATCAATGCACAAACGCACACACATGTACACAAGCTTGAACACACGCACACACACACACACGCACACACATACACATACACATACACATACACACACACACACACACACACACACACACATACACACACACACACACACACACACACACACACACACACACACACACACACACACACACACACAACACCTTTTCGTAATTCTTGTCATTGAAAAAGTAAACAGGTCGCTTGTGTGTGTGTGTGTGTGTGTGTGTGTGTGTGTGTGTGTGTGTGTGTGTGTGTGTGTGTGTGTGTGTGTGTGTGGGTGTGTTCTCTGAAAAATGGAGATTGTTGACAACGACTTGAACATCTCTTTTTATTATTATTTCTTTCCTCTGTGTTCAAGGCACGAAGTGGTAATGAACCATTCACAATCATTTGTCTACAATATTCTCTGTGAATGGATACAGACACCTGTATCAAACTGACTGCCAGAAAAACACAAAAATAGAATAAGAACACGTGTCCAAGAACACGTATCCAACGTAACATTAAGAACACGTGTCTAACGTAACAATAAGAACACGTGTCTAACGTAACATTAAGAACACGTATCCAACGTAACATTAAGAACACGTGTCTAACGTAACAATAAGAACACGTGTCTAACGTAACTAAAGAAACACGTGTCTAACGTAACTATAAGAACACGTGTCTAACGTAACAATAAGAACACATGTCTAACGTAACAGTAAGACACACACTGTCTAACGTAACAATAAGAACACGTGTCTAACGAAACATAAGAACACGTGTCCAACGTAACAATAAGAACACGTGTCTAACGTAACATTAAGAACACGTGTCTAACGTAACAGTAAGAACACATGTCTAACGTAACAGTAAGAACACGTATCCAACGTAACAATAAGAACACGTGTCTAACGTAACAATAAGAACACGTGTCTAACGTAACAATAAGAACACGTGTCTAACGTAACAATAAGAACACGTGTCTAACGTAACAATAAGAACACATGTCTAACGTAACAATAAGAACACATGTTCTAACGTAACAATAAGAACACGTGTCTAACGTAACTATAAGAACACGTATCTAACGTAACAGTAAGAACACTGTCTAACGTAACAATAAGAACACGTGTCTAACGTAACAATAAGAACACGTGTCTAACGTAACAATAAGAACACGTGTCTAACGTAACAGTAAGAACACGTGTCTAACGTAACAGTAAGAACACGTGTCTAACGTAACTATAAGAACACATGTCTAACGTAACAGTAAGAACACGTGTCTAACGTAAAAATAAGAACACGTGTCTAACGTAACAATAAGAACACGTGTCTAACGTAACAATAAGAACACGTGTCTAACGTAACTATAAGAACACATGTCTAACGTAACAGTAAGAACACGTGTCTAACGTAACTATAAGAACACGTGTCTAACGTAACAGTAAGAACACGTGTCTAACGTAACAATAAGAACACGTGTCTAACGTAACAATAAGAACACGTGTCTAACGTAACAATAAGAGCACATGTCTAACGTAACAGTAAGAACACATGTCTAACGTAACTATAAGAGCACATGTCTAACGTAACAGTAAGAAACACGTGTCTAACGTAACTATAAGAGCACATGTCTAACGTAACAGTAAGAACACATGTCTAACGTAACAATAAGAACACGTGTCTAACGTAACAATAAGAACACGTGTCTAACGTAACAGTAAGAACATGTGTCTGACGTAACTATAAGAACACGTGTCTAACGTAACAGTAAGAACACGTGTCTAACGTAACAATAAGAACACGTGTCTAACGTAACAGTAAGAACACGTATCTAACGTAACAGTAAGAACACGTGTCTAACGTAACAGTAAGAACACGTGTCAAACGTAACTATAAGAACACATGTCTAGCGTAACTATAAGAACACGTGTCTAACGTAACAATAAGAACACGTATCTAACGTAACTATAAGAACACGTATCTAACGTAACTATAAGAACACGTGTCTAACGTAACAGTAAGAACACATGTCTAACGTAACAGTAAGAACACGTATCTAACGTAACTATAAGAACACGTGTCTAACGTAACTATAAGAACACGTGTCTAACGTAACTATAAGAACACGTGTCTAACGTAACTATAAGAACACGTGTCTAACGTAACAATAAGAACACGTGTCTAACGTAGCAGTAAGAACACGTATCTAACGTAACAATAAGAACACGTGTCTAACGTAACAATAAGAACACGTGTCTAACGTAACAGTAAGAACACGTGACTAACGTAACAATAAGAACACGTGTCTAACGTAACAATAAGAACACGTATCTAACGTAACTATAAGAACACGTGTCTAACGTAACAATAAGAACACGTGTCTAACGTAACTATAAGAACACGTGTCTAACGTAACAATAAGAACACGTGTCTAACGTAACAATAAGAACACGTGTCTAACGTAACAGTAAGAACACGTGTCTAACGTAACAATATGAACACGTGTCTAACGTAACAATAAGAACACGTGTCTAACGTAACAATAAGAACACGTGTCTAACGTAACAATAAGAACACGTGTCTAACGTAACAATAAGAACACGTGTCTAACGTAACAGTAAGAACACGTGTCTAACGTAACAATAAGAACACGTGTCTAACGTAACAATAAGAACACGTGTCTAACGTAACAATAAGAACACATGTCTAACGTAACAGTAAGAAACACGTGTCTAACGTAACAATAAGAACACGTGTCTAACGTAACAATAAGAACACATGTCTAACGTAACAATAAGAACACATGTCTAACGTAACAATAAGAACACATGTCTAACGTAACAGTAAGAACACGTGTCTAACGTAACAATAAGAACACATGTCTAATGTAACAATAAGAACACGTGTCTAACGTAACAGTAAGAACACGTGTCTAACGTAACAATAAGAACATGTGTCTAACGTAACAATAAGAACACGTGTCTAACGTAACAATAAGAACACGTGTCTAACGTAACAATAAGAACACATGTCTAACGTAACAATAAGAACACGTGTCTAACGTAACAATAAGAACACGTGTCTAACGTAACTATAAGAACACGTGTCTAACGTAACAATAAGAACACATGTCTAACGTAACAATAAGAACACGTGTCTAACGTAACAATAAGAACACGTGTCTAACGTAACAATAAGAACACATGTCTAACGTAACAATAAGAACACGTGTCTAACGTAACAATAAGAACACATGTCTAACGTAACAATAAGAACACGTGTCTAACGTAACAATAAGAACACGTGTCTAACGTAACAATAAGAACACGTGTCTAACGTAACAATAAGAACACGTGTCTAACGTAACAATAAGAACACGTGTCTAACGTAACAGTAAGAACACGTGTCTAACGTAACAGTAAGAACACGTGTCTAACGTAACAATAAGAACACGTGTCTAACGTAACAATAAGAACACGTGTCTAACGTAACAATAAGAACACGTGTCTAACGTAAAAAACCAGACTGGTCTTTGTCACGTGTATACAAAATACAACAAAGACTAAATCACAATTGTTTTATAGATGGACAGTTTGACATTTTCTTTAGTCTTTAACAGCGTGACGTTTTGTCTCATTGTTCTTTTTGTTACATGTTTATGTTTTTTTTAGTAATGTGTTGCATGTGCATAGGTGCGTTAATGTGTGTGTGGTAATATTGACATACGCAGCACTATTATAAAAACAACATACAACTTAAAGATTACAAATTTCAACAAAAAATAATTATGTCTGCAAAGATTCCCGCTCCCTCTGTATGTGTTGCGCGCGTGCGTGTGTGTACGCTTGGGGATTTTTTTTTTATTATTACTGCTCAATAAAAAAAAAAGTATGCTGCGTAGAACTACTGCGATGATCAGTTTTGGTTATACACTAGTACTGCCAACAGCGATTTGCTCACTGTATTCGGCTAAGTGCTGTTATGGAGAAAATTTGATGACAAAATGTAAAAAACATCAAATTCGATCATTTGTATTCAGACCACACGCTTCGTCCCATGCACTTACGCAGATTCAAATCTCAGGGAAGAAAACTTCTGTGCAGCCATCTTTTTGTGTCAGTTTAAAGGGAGAGAATGTCTCTGCATCCGTTTTTATCCAATGCAAATTAACAATCTCCTTGTAGGGATTTGCTGGCCATGTTGAAACGGCATGGCCATGTTCTCACGACAAGTTTGCTCAGTGTTTTATTCTTCCAGGTCTCCTCCCTCCGACAGTCCTTACTTGTTTGAGATGTGGAAATCTTCCCAATGATTTCCTTTACCCTGCTTTGTCGCTCCTCTAATCGCTGTTTGCAGTTTCCAGATCTGATCTGTAGTGTGTCAAACAACAGATCGAGACCAGTATTGCATTTTCAAGTTCATCAGATTGGCAACATTTCCATTGATCACGTCATATTACAGAGACCACATTTCTTGTCTCTTGTACTCCAAGTTTTAGTTTCAGTTTTTTTGGCGATATCATATTGTAGTAGAACGTTCATATATTCCGATTTTAATTTTGGAATATGTGTGTGTGTGTGTGTGTGTGTGTGTGTGTGTGTGTGTGCGTGCGTGCGTGCGTGCGTGCGTGCGTGCGTGCGTGCGTGCGTGCGTGTGTGTGTGTGTGTGTGTGTGTCTGTGTGTGTGTCTGTGTCTGTGTGTCTGTCTGTCTATGTGTCTGTGTGTGTGTCTGTCTATGTGTCTGTGTGTGTGTCTGTGTGTGTCCTTTAATTCAGTTTCAGTTCTTATGAAGTAAGTGTGAATATGATTTTAGAATATCCTTATAGTACATTGTGTTTGAGTATCAGTGTCAGTTATGTCTGCACAGTAGAAGGTCATTGTGTAAAGATGACTTTATAATGACAACACTACACTTGTTTTATGGTGGCGGTCAAGACCAATAGTGTAAAGATGACTTTATAATGACAACACTACACTTGTTGTATAGTGGCGGTCAAGACCAATAGTGTAAAGATCACTTTATAATGACAACACTACACTTGTTGTATAGTGGCGGTCAAGACCAATAGTGTAAAGATCACTTTATAATGACAACACTACATTTGTTGTATGGTGGCGGTCAAGACCAATAGTGTAAAGATCACTTTATAATGACAACACTACACTTGTTGTATGGTGGCGGTCAAGACCAATAGTTAAAATCACTTTATAAATGACAACACTACACTTGTTGTATGGTGGGGGTCAAGACCAATAGTGTAAGACATTATAATGACACACTACACTTGTTTATGGTGGCGGTCAAGACCAATAGTGTAAAGATCACTTTATAATGACAACACTACATTTGTTGTATAGTGGCGGTCAAGACCAATAGTGTAAAGATCACTTTATAATGACAACACTACATTTGTTGTATGGTGGCGGTCAAGACCAATAGTGTAAAGATCACTTTATAATGACAACACTACATTTGTTGTATGGTGGCGGTCAAGACCAATAGTGTAAAGATCACTTTATAATGACAACACTACACTTGTTGTATGGTGGCGGTCAAGACCAATAGTGTAAAGATCACTTTATAATGACAACACTACACTTGTTGTATGGTGGCGGTCAAGACCAATAGTGTAAAGATCACTTTATAATGACAACACTACACTTGTTGTATGGTGGCGGTCAAGACCAATAGTGTAAAGATCACTTTATAATGACAACACTACATTTGTTGTATGGTGGCGGTCAAGACCAATAACAATCATATTTACGACAAATGCCATGAACTTACAAATTATACCAGTATCTATCTTTGTTTGATGATTTCGTTCGAATATCTGTGATCAAACAATTCCGTGAAGTTGCATGCTAAAATGTACTCAGCCTGATCATGGGCAACAAATCTAATGGAGATCCACAGCCAAAGACTGATAAGTCATGCTACTTGAAAAGGGTATTGTATAACGTTAAGTTTTCTCAGCCATCACAGCTTATGACTATGAATCTCTTGTTTAGACGTACAGCTTATTTTGGAGTTGATCTCACAGCCAACAACAGGACATGTCTGGTATATTCAGCACGATTGTGTTTACATGTATGTCGTGTGTCACATTAAATCAGTTTAATCTGAAGAGGCGTCAGTTCAAACGTACTCTTTATTTTTTATCCAAACTGTCTTTGGCCAAATGGCGGTGATACAATTCACATCTTTTGCTGGTGAATCCTGTTGGCCTGTCTTCAGATCTTCTTATGAATATTTCCCGTTCCATTCATGTTGTTTACACCCCAGGCGACCGTGAATGCCAGATCATTGAGATATTCAGCAATAATGGAATTAGAATAAAACAGCCCTCCTGCAGTCTTTATACCGGATAAAAGACAAAATTACCATTTCCAGTTTCACGATTTATAAAAAGAAGTCAAAGACATTTTAGATCCCTTCTAGCTTCGAAACCTTTTTATTTTATGTCTCATCATTCTTCTGGTAAAAAGGCTGAGAGACATTTGTTTTGTTGTGTAAACATGTTTGAAGACAGTGAACATTTCAAAAGTGTCCTGTAGCCATCAGTTTGTTGAAGTTAGATGGATGATTTTCAACACTCACTAAAGAACGGTCCGATTTTATGACAGCATCCACTTCCGTCCCATGCCAGGAGCCACTTACAGCTGATGACCTGTCCTAGCCCTGAACACAGACAGGTAGCCACTTAGCCCTGAACACAGACAGGTAGCCACTTAGCCCTGAACACAGACAGGTAGCCACTTAACCCTGAACACAGACAGGTAGCCACTTAACCCTGAACACAGACAGTAACCACTTAACACTGAACACAGACAGGTAGCCACTTAGCCCTGAACACAGACAGGTAGCCACTTAGCCCTGAACACAGACAGGTAGCCACTTAGCCCTGAACACAGACAGGTAGCCACTTAGCCCTGAACACAGACAGGTAGCCACTTAGCCCTGAACACAGGTAGCCACTTACAACTGATGACCTGTCCTAGCCCTGAACACAGACAGGTAGCCACTTAGCCCTGAACACAGACAGGTAGCCACTTAGCCCTGAACACAGACAGGTAGCCACTTAGCCCTGAACCAGACAGGTAGCCACTTAGCCTGAACACAGAGAGTAGCCACTTAGCCCTGAACACAGAGAGGTAGCCACTTAGCCCTGAACACAGACAGGTAGCCACTTAGCCCTGAACACAGACAGGTAGCCACTTAGCCCTGAACACAGACAGGTAGCCACTTAGCCCTGAACACAGAGAGGTAGCCACTTAGCCCTGAACACAGAGAGGTAGCCACTTAGCCCTGAACACAGAGAGGTAGCCACTTAGCCCTGAACACAGAGAGGTAGCCACTTAGCCCTGAACACAGAGAGGTAGCCACTTAGCCCTGAACACAGAGGGTAGCCACTTACAACTGATGACCTGTCCCAGCCACAGAGTGTAGAAGGAAGGGGAGTGGCAATGGTGGCCTTTCAGGCGTGCCAACCTCCCGCCATCTTACTACGGCGCTATGCCCAGGCTGGTTCGCTTTAAGCCGCCGTGTTCACACTATCACTTACGTGCTAACCACTCGCAGAACTAGTGAATGATCGCTAGCAGATGCCATCAGTATGAAAAAATAATACTGATGTGCTAGCACGATACACATCAAAGTCATTTAAATGATAACTTATGAGTAAGATTGTATTATAAAAACTTACAGAAAACGTATTTTGCTTTGCAGATCTGTACCGCGAACCAATAAGAAACAAGTTCGCTCGTGTGCAGCCTACAAAGAGTCCTTTATTTAACTCGCCCCCTTATGATCACATCAGGTCAGGTCAGGCCAGATCAGATCTGACCAAGAGAGAGAGAGAGAGAGAGAGAGAAAGCGAGAGAGAGAGAAAGAGAGAGAGAGCACATAATTATACACACACACACACCACACACACACACACACACACACACACACACACACACACACACACACAAAACAGACACACGCGCGCACACACACAAACCTGTATCAGAACCACCTCCATAACCACACCAGTAAACGTGTGAATCAATTTTGTGTTTATTCTCTTCACCAGGGACGAAATACAGTACATATGTGTGAAAGAACGGTAGGGTGGGGTGTATCTATGTGTATGTGTGTTTGTGGTTCTTCTCTGTGTGCGTGTGTCTGTGCCTGTGTCTGTGTCTGTGTCTGTGTCTGTGTCTCCGTGTGTGAATTACTCAGTCTAAATTTCCCAAATTTCACTATTTTCAAATACCTCCAGAGTTACGTTTCCTGGACGATTTTTATACCATGGATTTCTCTCTCTCTCTCTCTCTCTCTCTTCTCTGTCACTCTCTCTCTCTCTCTTTCTCTCTCTCTCTCTCTCTCCTCTCTTTCTCTCACTCTCTCTCTCTCTTCTCTCTCTCTTTTTCTCTCTCACTCTCTCTCTCTCTCTCTCTCTCTCTCGCTCTCTCTCTCTCTGCGTATCTGTGTGTGTGTGTGCGCTCTTGCGTGCCCGAGCGCGTTGGGGGCGGGGGTGTTTGTGTGGCGTGATGTGTGTATGTGTGTGTGTGTGTGTGTGCGCGCGCGCTCGCGTGTGTGTATGAGTGTGAGTGTGTTTGGTGTACCTGTCGAATATGAAAATGGTCTGAACAGTTGAAGATAATTGGCACATCAGTTCTGTCCAAATATTCTGACTGAAAATGTGCTGAGTACAACCTGCTATGTTTGGTGGACATCAGTGTCTGCCGTCAGGTTCAAATCGTCTTGTATTGACAACGTATTTCTTAAGGAGCTCTTCTCTGCTGAAGGGAATACTGAGGGGAAAAAAAGAAAAGAATAAAGCAAGAAACATGAGATAATGTACACACTGGTGGTGGCAAATGAAGGGAACTACAGCTGTAGTTTTGCGAAACTCAGCATTGTGTACGTGTGTTTGTATGTCTGCATGTATGTGTGTGAGAGAGAGAAGAGAGAGAGACAGAGAGACAGAGACAGAGAGAGAGAGAGACAGAGAGAAGTTGGGGTGATAGCAGGGATAGAGAGGGGGTGGGACTAATCCCAGAACCAACCGACTATCAGATACAGGAAATCATGTCTGTTGGATAAGTTTTACACCAACAACTATTCACACCATAGGATTGAATAGTCCTGTGTCAATACAAGCATGTCTGTTGTTTTGGTGCACACGACAGGTGTATACGTTACTAATGTCTGTGAGGTTCAGTCCCTCATCGCCGTACATCTTGTCAGTAAATATTTGTTGATCCACGTCCATAGTCAGCTCTGTCTGTGGTCATCACTTGCCGAGGGATGGGGGAGGAGGGAACCATTTGACTGTAACGATGGTTCAACAGTTGTATGTCTTATATATGTGTGCCCATCAGCTAAACGTGCCAAGCAGTAAGTATGAGGGGGTGATAACACAGGCCTGCATGGGGCGAGCTGTGTGTGTAAATGGGGGGAGGGGGGGTGTGAGGAGAGGGATTCTAAGGTTTTGATTTACTTAGATCGTGTGTGCGCGCGCGTTGTGTGTGTGTGTGTGCACGCGCGCGCGCGCGTCCGATTGGGCGTTATTGTTTGTTTTTTCGGGGGGGGGGGGGGTCATTTGTTTTGTCCTTTTTTGTCTGTGCCTCTTATTGTGCTTATAATAGTATTGTAAATAAAACTTGTTTTTGTCTGTGCCTCTTATTGTGCTTATAATAGTATTGTAAATAAAACTTGTTTTTGTCTGTGCCTCTTATTGTGCTTATAATAGTGTTGTAAATAAAACTTGTTTTTGTCTGTGCCTCTTATTGTGCTTATAATAGTATTGTAAATAAAACTTGTTTTTTTGTCTGTGCCTCTTATTGTGCTTATAATAGTATTGTAAATAAAACTTGTTTTTGTGTCTGTGCCTCTTATTGTGCTTATAATAGTATTGTAAATAAAACTTGTTTTTGTCTGTGCCTCTTATTGTGCTTATAATAGTACTGTAAATAAAACTTGTTTTTGTGTCTGTGCCTCTTATTGTGCTTATAATAGTACTGTAAATAAAACTTGTTTTGTGTCTGTGTCTCTTATTGTGCTTATAATAGTACTGTAAATAAAACTTGTTTTTGTGTCTGTGTCTCTTATTGTGCTTATAATAGTACTGTAAATAAAACTTGTTTTTGTCTGTGCCTCTTATTGTGCTTATAATAGTACTGTAAATAAAACTTGTTTTTGTCTGTGTCTCTTATTGTGCTTATAATAGTACTGTAAATAAAACTTGTTTTTGTGTCTGTGCCTCTTATTGTGCTTATAATAGTATTGTAAATAAAACTTGTTTTTAATTCTGATTTGTGGTGAATTGTGTCTGTGCGATAACATAGCTGAGTTAGATCTTGGGGGTTCCGGGATTTTTATGTTTTATTTTGTTTTCAGACTTTAGCGTGGTATATTTATAGTGTACAGATTTGAACATGGATGCCACCTCTGCACGGGCATTCAGCTGGGACAAATGGGCACAAGTAGGACAAATATGCAGAGACAGGACAAACACAAACGAACAGAGCAGATGTGCGGTATGACTGGATGTCAGCAGACCAGGTGGCGGCTCAAGGGCCGCAATCGCCGTGTCCTGGGCAAAGGCAGTGCACTTTGGCTGGCATCTTATTGACTCTACTTTCAGAGGCGGACAGGTTAAGTGGGAATGACAGATTTAGTTCACTAGCTGTTTGAGATTTCACCATACTGACTTCACATAAAGGAGCGTTATCCCTGAAGGGGAATATACGTTATGCACACCAGTCGGGTATCACATCTTGCTGGAGTGATTTCATTTTCAAATGTCTGCCTTTTTCAGAATATTGTCTTGCAAAGTTTTGTTTTCATTATGGTTATTCCAGCTGTGCACCAATCTCCTGCCACTTAATCACAGAGACACAATGACAACTTTCTTGGTTGACGGTGGTCGACGGTATGAAGTTTGGTAAATGTATTTCGTGTTAGACGTTGCAAACTAGCACATTGCTAAGCACACGAGTATACACTGCAAAATAAAACACTGTTTCATTTTCTCGCTTCTGTTATAACATGTTTATGCGTTGGCATAAATTTCAAATGCGCTAACAACTATTTGTGATTCGTGTCTCTATGTGTGTGTGTGTGTGTGTGTGTGTGTGTGTGTGTGTGTGTGTGTGTGTGTGTGTGTGTGTGAGGTATGTGTGTGTGTGTGTGTGTGTGTGTGTGTGTGTGTGTGTGTGTGTGTGTGTGTGTGTGTGTGTGAATGAAGATAAAAGCGTTTAGTGCGCAAAATGATGTAAACATCTGCCCATGTATGTATATACATGTATATATGTATATATATATATATATATATATATACATATATATATGTGTATATATGTATATATATTATAACACACACACACACACACACACACACACACACACACACACACACACACACACACCACACACACTTCTTGCAATATATCAAACTAGAGTTTGAGCCCGGTACCTTCCTTGGGGGACTGTTTAATCAGGAATGAACACAAATTATAAACATTTTTGCACGAAAACTGTTCACAGAGTAATGCAATCTTATTCGAACCACACGAGACATTTGTCCCTGCCCCCCACCTCGCCCAAATCTACATCCCTCTACCACAGCATGCTCCACCACTAATTTCTCACGCGTGCCTTCCTCTTTAACTTTCATGCACACACGTACGCGCGAGCGCTAGCGCACACGCACACAACACACACACACACACACACACACACACACACACACACACACACACACACAACACACACACACACACACACACACTTCTTACAAATCGATGAGCCACCAACGTAAAGAAACTTACACATTCTTATCCTAAGTGTTGACATGAATGTCTATATAAATAACACATAATTGTACTACTACTACTACTACTACTACTACTACTACTACTACTACTACTACTCCTCAAGTGCTGTGCCCATAGCGTTTGCGATCATGGCTCTCTATACGAATCTATACCTTGTCGCTGCAAGTACATCTCCCTGCCTCCACCACCCCCCCCCCCCCACGCCCCGCTCAGCCTCTCTGCGAGTCAGTCCAATATTTTTTCCCTGAGTCTACCTTGTGTTCTCTTTCCCTCCAGCTTTCCTGTTGTGATCAGGTGCTGTAATTTCTCTTTCCTCATAAAATGTCCTACAAGTGTCGCTTGTCTTTTCCTAACCTTATTAATGTTCTTCTTGTGTCTGCCTCCTTCAAGACTGTTTCGTTTGTTTTGTTTGCTGTCGGTCTTCTTAGAAAGTACATTTCAGTTGCCTCGACCCTGTTCTGACTTTGTGTGTTGACTGTCCACACCTCACAGCTGTACAACAGTATCGCCTCTATATAACATTCAAGAACTCTCTTCCTGATGTTAATAAAAAGCCATTTGTTGGTAAGAATGCCTTTCATCTTCTTGGATGCTGTTTTAGCATGGGCGATTCTGCTGGCTATTTCTGATGTGCATCTGCCGTCTGGTGAGATGACCGTTCCCAGATGTTTAAACTTATCAACCTGTCTCAGTGTTTTTCCCTTTGATGTTATTTTGCATGAGGGATTTCTCGTTTTTTACTGATTACCATGAATTCAGTCTTCTGGCTATTTAGCTCCAATCCCTTATTTTTGCTTTTTATTACTATTACAGTCATTAAATTTTGTAGGTATTTTCCATTTTCTGCAGTTAGCACGGTGTCATCTGCGTAACGAAGATTGTTTATTATTTTTCCTCCAATCTTTATCCCAGGGTATTTTTTCTAGGTTCCTCATGTTGGTTTCCCTGTAAAGTGAAAACAAATCTGGTGACAAAACACACCCTGTCTGACCCTTCTTTTGATATTTTGGAAAGAGCTTATATCGTTTTCTATTCTCATTGCAGCTGTTTGTTCCCAATACATATTTCTGATTATTCGTAGATCTTTTCCATCAACTTTGAGCCTTTCTAGTTGGTAGATAAATTCTTCGTGTATTACCCGATCAAAAGCCTTGATATAATCAACACAGTATAAATAAAATCCACTCGACTGACCTCTCTGTGTTAGTTCTTAGGATGTATATAGCTATAGTAGTTCCTTTTCCTTGGCGAACGACAAATCCACATCGTGCTTCTGCTAATTCTCTTTCGATTCTGTTCCTTGTCTTCATCATGATTATTCTAAATAGTATTTGTTTGTTACATGACTCATCAAGCTGATTGTATGATGGAGTCCGCATTCTATAGCCCCTGCTTTCTTTGGAAGTGCAATGAAAATTGATTTTGACTACTACCACTACTACTACTACTGCTACTACTACTACTATTACTACAATAATAATAATAATAATAATGATAATAAGAATAAGAATAGTGATAATAATTAATAATAATAAACAATGATGATGATGATGGTGGTGGTGTGGTGGTGGTGGTGGTGGTGGTGGTGGTGATGATGATGATGATGATGATGATGATGATAGTAATAACAACACCAGTAACAGCAACAACAACAGCAAGATAACAATAATAATAATTACAACAACAACAATAATAATAATGAATAGTACACAATAAATAATGAATAATAATCACAACAACAGCAACAGTAACATTCCCAAAGTGTCAAACCCCAGCACAAGAACCCAGCCAAAGCGTTCACCCACCGGCCACCTAGGCAACAACCCAACAACGACCAACACTCCAATGTTGGGCACACAGCACATGCAAACCGCGAGGGGGAGGACAGGAGGAAAGAAGGGGGAGGAGGGGCCACGCAGAGGGTGAAACCGCCGCCAGACAAAAAGGCACGCGCCCCAAACCAGACGGAAAGGAAGACGCAGCATGTGACTGTCAAAGAGACGGGGGAAGATCATTCAAGTTACATCACAAGACACCAAGAAGGAGAGGGGACCGTTCGTGGAACGTCCACACAGAGGAACCCACGAACAACCAGCACAAGAAGCAGAACAGAGGCGGGGAATAGATGTACACCCGGGGTGGTCAACAAGACGAACATGCCAGGCACCAACGACTCACCTATAGCACAATGCATCAGCCGCCCATGGAACCTCTTACGAAACAGGCAGCCAGGGGAGAAATTGAGGCAAAGTGGCGGGCTGACAATGCCTCCCCCCCATGAATGGCAAGACGGATTACCAAACTCCTAACACACAGCGGGAATAGAACAGTAGAAGGAGGCGATCCAGCGCGTTGAGAGTCACAACAGTCGACTCGAGACAAGATGAAATGAAAGATAAAAAGTTAGACATTCAGATACCGAGGAAGTTGAAAAATTGTTATTTGTATTCTTTAGAGCCCGGCATGCTGTGCAGAGCCAAATGAGGGCTATAGTATATCAGAAGCACACAATATCCCACTGTAAGCCTGTGGTTAAAGGTTTAATATTGAAGAGCAGTGGTACTGTACCTGATAATAAGATAATATATTTGAGTATTGCCTTACAAAACCTGTTCTGTGTTACCAAAGATCCAAGGTAGCACTATGGTGTACTACTTAAGGTAACATAAAACCACACTGTTGTGGTAAACGGGAAAAACTGAAAAGAAATGTTAATTGGAAATCGTGGTTTTTTTCAAAGTAAGAAAGATTTAAAATATCACAGTGAAGTGGTTTCAAATTAGAATTATACAAGGTTTGGTGGGAGCAAATGTCATTCGTCGAGAAATGGTATGAATAAATAACAGTGTATGTAGTTTCTGTACTCAGGTGTTTCCACGTGTACTAACACGACGATATAATCATGGCATAAATATTACGCTTGAACATATGGATTCTATTCTACTTCGTGGAAAGAGCTTAAGATTCTTATTATATTATGGGTCCTATGACCTGTGTTTTTATACATACACACAGCACTAGCATTCACGCAGCAAATTAACGAAACTCAAGGCATACCAGTCACACCCTCTCACATCTCATTCATACGCACATATCGATTTTTACGGTCTCAATTTTCAGAATATCTTTGTGTCTCAAACTGCCTTCAGTGTAGTAGTCATATGAGGTTTGTGTGTTTATTTGTTTTGGTTTGTTGGGGTTTCTGTGTGTATTTTTTTTTCGAGGGAGGTATTCATTTGTTGTTTGATTGTTGGTATTTTTGTTGTATGTTTCTTTTGTTTCTGTTTTGTTGTGTCTTTTACTTATTAATTTTTCTTGATTGATCTATAATTTGTTCTGCTTGTTATTTCTCTTTTCTCTGCTTGGTTTATAATTCCTTGTAATTCTCTGTACTCTTTTATCCTGACAAACCTTTTGTCTGTGAATGTTTCCCTTTTCCTTTCGCTTCTTTAGTTTCCCTTTAATTTTTGTGTCTTCTCCTCGCTCCCTCCTTCTCCCCCCCCCTCTCTCCCTCTCTCGCTCTCGCTCCTTCTGTCTCTCAGTTTGTCAATGCATCCTATTCTCCTCCTGTCCACCCTCTTACTTATCTTTCCTTACTGCTTGTGAACAGATCTAGAAAATGAAAACCACAAGAACGTGAAGCATATATTTCAGTGACGCCATTTTGTCCTGATCACATGCCAGAAAAATGACAGTGACGATGACTGTCATCATAGGCAGAGGGCCACTGGGGATTTGTTCTAGGGCTCGTCGCAATGGTTGCAGCAAGTGTAGAGAGAGATGTGGCAATATCATTGTCACGTATTAGACTTTGGGTTTATAAAAGATACAGGACAGAAGGAACACTTTTCTTTGATTTTCCATATGCTTTCTTGAGGCATGGTTTTCCTGTTCAGTGTTGATGGTTTGGTTTGCTCTGGTACAAAGGAGACAACAAACATTCACACGGTACACATGTAAATGGTATTTTCCTTACCAAGCGTACAGTTTAATGATGTTTGTAAAACAGTGACACACACACAGCACTTTTGCAAGATTTTGATTGACTGTATGCTGGAGTTTAATGTAGTACATGTTTGTTTTTGAATAACATAGTTCTCCATGACACGATCGTATGTGCGGCACGCACGCGCACGCTCACATACACACACATGCACACACTCACTCACTAACGCTCGCATACACGCAAACACACACACACGCGCGCACGCGCACAGAATCAGGTATTGACTCAAAACAGTAAAGCGAACAGACAACAAGGGCCATAAGGTTGATAGACAATACAGAGAAAACAAGGGCAAGGGCAGAAAAAGTGAATAGGAATCTGTCCCGTATGTCCATGGTGATCTTTGGATGTTTCCCTTCTGGTAAAGGGCACGCTCCTCCCAAACCATCTCGCAACCAACACTTTCCTCTCCTCCCCCCACCCCCCCACCACACCCCCCCCCCACAACCCACCTCCCCCCCCTACCACCACCTTCCCCCCCCACCACCACACTCCCCCCCAAACCACCCTTCCCCCCCACCACCACACTTCCCCCCCCCACCACACACTCCCCCCTCCCCACCACACACCACCTTTCCTTCCTCCTAAAAGCACGCTCCTCCCACAAACCATCTCCATCACACACACCTTCCCTCCCCCCCACACACACACACTTCCTCTCCCTCCCCACACACACACACACACTCTCCCTCTCCTCCTCACACACCACACACACTTTCCCTCTCCCTCCCTCACACACACACACCTTCTTCTCCCTCCCACAACCATCTCACTCCCACACACACACACTCTTTCCCTCTCCCTCCCTCACACACACACACACACTTTCCCTCTCCCTCCCTCACACACACACACACACTTTCCCTCTCTCCCTCCCTCACACACACACACACACTTTCCCTCTCCCTCCCTCACACACACACACTCCTCTTCCCTCTCCCTCCCTCACACCACACACACTCTTTCCCTCTCCCTCCCTCACACACACACACACTCTTTCCCTCTCCCTCCCTCACACACACACACACTCTTCCTCTCCCTCCCTCACACACACACACACTTTCCCTCTCCCTCCCTCACACACACACACACTCTTTCCCTCTCCCTCCCTCACACACACACACACTCTTTCCCTCTCCTCCTCACACACACACACTCTTTCCCTCTCCCTCCTCACACACACACACACTCTTTCCCTCTCCCTCCCTCACACACACACACACTCTTTCCCTCTCCCTCCCTCACACACACACACACTCTTTCCCTCTCCCTCCCTCACACACACACACACTCTTTCCCTCTCCCTCCCTCACACACACACACACTCTTTCCCTCTCCTCCCTCACACACACACACACTCTTTCCCTCTCCTCCCTCACACACACACACTCTTTCCCTCCCCCCCTCTACACACACACACTCTTTCCCTCTCCCTCCCTCACACACACACACACTCTTTCCCTCTCCCTCCCTCACACACACACACACTCCTCCACACCACCTTTCCCTCTCCCTCCCTCACACACACACACACATCTCTTCCTCTCCTCTCCTCTCTCTCTTCCCTTACACACACGCGCCGCGCACACACACCTCCACTACATCCTACACACACAACACACACATAACCCACCCACACACAACAACACACTCCTTCCACACCTGAAAGGGGCTTTCCCGTGGAAGGGGAACGATGTACAAATTAAGAAGAATTCCAAAACAAAAAGAGATGTTCTATTGTCTGAACAGAGGCCGTGCAAAAAATAGGGGGGCAGAGGAGAGAGAAAAGAGAGACATGACAGACAGAGGAAGAGAGAACAGACAGACAGAAGAGAAGAAGGAAGAGAAAAAGGAGGAAGACAGCCATACTTTTGATGAAGAGTTTATGGATTTGTTCCCCTTGAAGGAAACAGCAATGTGCCTGTGTCAGTCTCCCCACCCCGTCGTCTCTTGTCTCCCCTTCTTCCGTCCAATCAAATCTAAAAATGAAATCCTTCAGAATGTGACCTGTATATTTGAATGATGCCATTTTGTCCTGATTACATGCCAAAAAAGGCAGCAGACCAGCCATAGAGTAGAAAGTTATCTCCATGGCAGAAGGCGATTGGGGCTGTGGCCTGGGGCCTGTTGCATTAGCTGTAAGAAGTGTAGAGAGATGTGGTAATTTTCATGTCTCTTTTTTTGCTTTCTTGCATTTAGATGGGAAAGGAGAAAAAAAATAAACGAGATCAGAAATGGAAAAAAAAGACAAAACCCACTATTTTTATGGTATAGAGCTTTACGTTTTTGTGTAAATTTTTTTTGTTTTGTTTTGTTTATAGCTTAAGTTTGTTTCGTTGGTTTTGTTTGTGTGTCTGTTTTTTGTCTTACATTATAAACAATTGCTCATATCATCGTTTTCATGCATACAATTTTAAATCATAACTTTATCAGATTTGCTGTTGTTAAGGGAAAAGGTGTACTCTTAACACCGGATCATTGACACTGTCTTCATTTGTTTGTGTATCATCATCATCATCATCAGGTGCCCTGCCGCATGGCGTTGGCGATCATGGACTTCCATCTGTCTCTATCTCTCGTTGCCCCTAGCATCTCTCCCACCCCCCTTGTCCCCAGCCAGTCTGCAAGTCCGTCCAGCATTCTCTCCCTGGGTCTACCCGGTGCTCTCTTTCCCTCCAGCTTTCCCGTTGTGACCAGTGCTCCAAATCCCCCTTCCTCATAAAATGGCCTATAAATGTTGCCTGTCTTTTCCTAATCTTCCTTATGAGTGATCTACTTGTGTCTGCCTCCTTCAAGACTCTCATTTGTTTTCTTTGCTGTCCATGGAGCTCTCAACATTCTTCTTAGAAACCACATCTCGGCTGCCTCAATCTTGTTCTGGCTTTGTTTGTTGACTGTCCACGCCTCGCATCCGTACAACAGTATTGGTTCTATATAACATTCAAGAACTCTCTTCCTGATGTTAATTGATAGGCATTTGTTGGTAAGAGTGCTTGTCATCTTCCCAGGTATTTGAATTTATCAACCTGTGTCAAGGTTGTGCCATTTGCTGTTATTTTGCATGAGGGGATTTCATCCTTTTTACTAATCACCATGACTTCAGTCTTCCTGCTGTTTTGTTCCACCCCCTTACCTTTGCTTTCTATTTCTAGTATTTGTGTATGCATATTTGAAATACGTGATTAATATGTTTGACATTAAACATGATTCTTACTGTGATCTTGGAGGAAAGTGTTAGTCACATTTAATACGTACTTTATATTTTACGTCCTATTTTTAACGTCTACCTGTAGCTGGAGGTTTCACAAGTAGACTAAGCTGACGATCTTGAGCTGCACGGAAGTCTGGCACTGAGTCATGTCGTAGATAGGACTGTGTCTGCCACTCCATTCTTCCGGCGCTGCCATGGTCTTTCTATGGCTTTGAAGGCCCAACATCAGGCTGGCTGGTTGACTGGCTTTTTGGTCACATAAGCATTCCACTTGATCTTCTGTTATGTCTATAATGGTTGACAGGCGTTGTTCCATGGTTGACAGGCGTTGTTCCCATGGTTGACAGGCGTTGTTCCATGGTTGACAGGTGTTGCTTCATGGTTGACAGGGTTGTTCCATGGTTGACAGGCGTTGTTCCATGGTTGACAGGGTGTTCCATGGTTGACAGGCGTTGTTCCATGGTTGACAGGCGTTGTTCCCATGGTTGACAGGGTTGTTCCATGGTTGACAGGCGTGTTCCATGGTTGACAGGGTTGTTCCATGGTTGACAGGCGTTGTTCCATGGTTGACAGGCGTTGTTCCATGGTTGACAGGTGCTTGTCCATGGTTGACAGGCGTTGTTCCATGGTTGACAGGTGTTGTTCCATGGTTGACAGGCGTTGTTCCATGGTTGACAGGTGTTGCTCCATGGTTGACAGGTGTTGTTCCATGGTTGACAGGTGTTGTTCCATGGTTGACAGGTGTTTCCATGGTTGACAGGTGTTGTTCCATGGTTGACAGGTGTTGTTCCATGGTTGACGGTGTTGTTCCATGGTTGACAGGTGTTGTTCCATGGTTGACAGGCGTTGTTCCATGGTTGACAGGTGTTGTTCCATGGTTGACAGGTGTTGTTCCATGGTTGACAGGTGTTGCTCCATGGTTGACAGGTGTGTTCCATGGTTGACAGGTGTTGTTCCATGGTTGACAGGTGCTGTTCCATGGTTGACAGGTTTGTTCCATGGTTGACAGGTGTTGTTCCATGGTTGACAGGTTGTTCCATGGTTGACAGGTGTTGTTCCATGGTTGACAGACGTTGTTCCATGGTTGACAGGTGTTGTTCCATGTTGACAGGTGTTGTTCCATGGTTGACAGGTGTTGTTCCATGGTTGACAGGTGTTGTTCCATGGTTGACAGGTGTTGTTCCATGGTTGACAGGCGTTGTTCCATGGTTGACAGGTCATGTTGTTTCCATGGTTGACAGGTGTTGTTCCATGGTTGACAGGTGTTGTTCCATGGTTGACAGGTGTTCCATGGTTGACAGGTGTTGTTCCATGGTTGACGGGTGTTTGTCCAAACATCTCCCGAACCTCTTCGTTTGTAATGATGTCACTTTTGGGTTTGCCCGTTGCTCTTCTGAGGCATGTCATCTGACAGGTTACAGCATTCTCTGAAGGTTTTGCTTACTGCACAGATGTGGCACCGATAAGTCACTATGGATACAAAGAGTTGACTGAGGTACTGTCAATGTACGTAGAAAAATGTGATAGCGAGTCTGATTTCTTAACATATTATCCGTGTAGGATGACGAGTTTCTTTTTTATTTGTTTCTTTTTCTTCTTGTTGCATACACTTCTTTTGTTACTTGTGATTAACAAAAAGTTTCAATACTTATATTCAATTCATATAAATATTTTGCATTAGTTGGAATGTTTGTTACAAGGTGATTACAATTGTCTTTGTGTGTGTTTGGGTGCAGAGTGTGTATGTAGGTGGGGGGAACGTGTGTATGTGTGTGTGTGGGGGGGTGTGTGTGCTCTCTGTCCTTCTTGAATACCCAAAACGGGAGCACAGACTCTTGAGTGAATATTGCTGTCCAGGCTGCCAAACAGTTTCAGGCATACTGCTTTTACCAGAATATTCCCTGGGTTTTCCATGACTCATGTAGACTGACAGGACATTTTTCTCTTGTCATCTGGCCAAAACTACGCTGGTAAAGAGCTGAGCAAGCAGTCAAACGTGTTTTACAATCAGAATTACAGTCCGTATTTGTTCCAGTCATTGCAATGGGATAATTTCAAATGCGCTCTACCTAAATCTGCCAGTGATGACCTGGCACACTGCTTGACCCTGCCACTGATGACCTGGCACACTGCTTGACCCTGCCATGATGAGCACACTTTGACCTGCAGATGACCTGGCACATGGCTGGACACTGCCAGTAATGACCTGGCACACTGCTTGACCCTGCCAGTAATGACCTGGCACACTGCTTGACCCTGCCACTGATGACCTGGTACACGGCTGGACACTGCCAGTAATGACCTGGTACACGGCTTGACCCTGCCAAAGCCCTATGCGTTGGCAAGGTCTTGAAATAGACGACGGGTGGGGGGGGGGGGAGCTCTGCGAAACACTAAGCTGAGACTGCCATAGTGGTTTGGATATTAAGATCGATGATTAACAGGCCATGATTTTCATCTTGCGAGCTGATAGATACTATCTTTGTCTCTTTTCTCTCTCTCTCTCTCTCTCGTCTCTTTCTCTCTCTCCCCTGTGTTGTCTTCTGTCTCTCTCTCTCTCTCTCTCTCTCTTCTCCTGTCTGTCTGTCTTCTGCTCTCTCTCTCTCTCTCTCTCTCTCTCTCTCTCTCTTTCTGTCTGTTTCACTCCGTTTGTTTCTCCGTCCCTCTCTCTCTCTTTCTTTCACTCTCTCACTCACACGCACATGCGCGCGCACACTCATGCACTGATTGTTATCTCCCTGGCAGCGGGGTGTTGCGTATACCCCAGGGGCTGTTGTATTAACTCCAAGAAATGAGACACAAGTGATCATTTACTTGTCTGCTGTTTGACCAGAGGGGTGGAGGGCCACAAAAAAGAAAAGAAACGGAAAAAAGACATGTCGGTCAACAGGGAATGCATTTCATGGTTTTCGTGGATACCTTGGGCTCTTAGGTTTTTCCACTGTGTTGTATATACATAAATGTGTGATTGCTCGTGTTCATATAAGTACATTATGTCTGTGTGAATGGTAGGACTGAAAATCAGAGTGCAAACTTCATGTTTACATTGCCAATATTACGCGGGTGGCAATGTGTGTGTGTGTGTGTGTGTGTGTGTGTGTGGTGGTGTGGTGGTGTGTGTGTGGTGCGTGCGTGGTGTGTGTGTGTGTGTGTGTGCTGTGGGGATGGGAGTGGGAGTGGGGCAGCTTTTGCATATGAATGTCTGATATAAACCGGTTTTTTTATGTGTATTGTTAGTTGGATGCGTGTGTGGTTGACTGGTCATTTTAGTTGTTATATGTGAATTTAAATAACTTGCCAGGGACAAGTTCCTTGTTGCGGGTTTTACACACACTACGTGCATGCCCTACACAGGACTTTGTGTCTGTTCCTTCACTCAAACAACTAGCATGGAGAAAGCAATTTGAAGCCAGAGTGGGGGAGAAAATGCCTGTCCAACAACAATCCCTTAAACGTGAGAGGAGAGAGAGAGAGAGAGACAGAGAGAGAGAGACAGAGAGAGAGCAAGCAGTAATTTTCTTGTCTCAGATCTGACTGTGGTTTGGGTTTAAAGAAAAAGACACAAGTAAAAATACAGACCACTCCTCCTCCAAAATTGTCGAGGAAAGCCTACGGTTAGTGTACTTTTTCTGCAGCTTTTGTGCTTTTTTGTTTTGTAATTTTGTTTTGTTTTGTTTGTTTGTTTTTCCAAAAAAGATACGAGTCTGTTATGCTTCTCCTATTCAAACGTACGCTTTCGGCAACTATCAGCAACACAATGGTTTAGTTGAAGATACATCCATAACAAATGGCAGAAAATGTCTCCGGGTGCACAAATGCATACACATCCACCATATCCACATGCGTGTACACACGCACACAAAACATGCACGCCGCATTTCACCCTATAAAGTTATAAACATGTATCCATAAACAGAAGATCTGAAGACATTATACCTTACACACGACACAGACACAACATGATAAATACAGCACAACATGGTACAACACAGACACATGATACAACACAACACATGATACAACACAACACATGATACAACACAAACATGATACAATACAACACAACATGATACAATACAACACAACATGATACAATACAACACAACATGATACAATACAACACAACATGATACAATACAAACACATGATACAATACAACACAACATGATACAACACAACATGATAATACAACACAACATGATACAATCAACACAACATGATACAATACAACAACATGATACAACATCAACACAACATGATACAATACAAACAATGATACAATACAACACAACTGATACAACACAACATGATATATACAACACAACATGATACAATCAACACAACATGATACAATACAACAACATGATACAACATAACACAACATGATACAATACAACATGATACAATACAACAAACATGATACAACATAACACAACATGATACAATACAACACAACACATGATACAATACAACACAACATGATACAATACAACACAACATGATACAATACAACACAACATGATACAACACAACACAACATGATACAATACAACACAACATGATACAACACAACATGATACAAACACATCATGATACAATAATAATATAATAATAATTACAATATTTATATAGCACAAAATCTCTGAAAATCAAACATAGCAACACAACACATGATACAATACAACACAACATGATACAATACAACACAACATGATACAATACAACCATAATACAACACAACATGATACAATACAACACAACATGATACATACACACACATGATACAATACAACACAACATGATACAATACAACACAACATGATACAAACAACACAACATGATACAACACAACACAACATGATACAATTCAACACAACATGATACAATACAACACAACATGATACAATACAACACACTGATACAAAACAACATGATACAATACAACACAACATGATACAATACAACACAACATGATACAATACAACACAACATGATACAACACAACCATGATACAAACAACACAACATGATACAAACAACACAACATGATACAACACAACATGATACAACACAACACAACATGATACAACACAACATGAATACAAACGACAACAACACAACATGATACAACACAATAACACAAACATGATACAATACAACACAACATGATCAATACAACAACAACATGATAAATACAACACAACAGATGATTACAACAACACAACATGATACAATACAACACAAGATACGATACCAATCATGATACAAACAACATGAACAGAACAATACACAACATGATACAACAAACACTAGATACATGACACAACACACACATGTTACAAGACACAAAATGACACAAAATACAACATGATACAACACAACAGATAAAATGACAAACAACAACACATGATACAACCAACACAAATGAACAACACAACACAACATGATACAACACAATAGCATGACAATTACAATACAACACAACACAGAGTAAATACAACACACACAATGATACAACACAACACAACATAATACAATACAACAAACACAGCATGATACATCATACAAACAACACAATAACATATACAACCAAAAAACAACACACACAGATTACAATACAACACAGCATTAATACAATACACATACACAGCATGATACAACACAACACCCTGCACAAAACTATACAACGCAACACATGATACATAAAAACACAACATGCACTGACAACACAAACATGTTTCAATACAACACATCATGTAAACACAACAATACAACACAACATGATACAATACAACACAACATGATACAATACAACACAACATGATACAATACAACACAACATGATACAATACAAACATGATACAATACAACACAACATGATACAACACAACATGATATGATACAACACAACATGATACAATCAACACAACATGATACAATACAACAACATGATACAACATAACACAACATGATACAATACAAAAATGATACAATAAACACAACATGATAACAACAAACAGATATGATACAACACAACAGATACAATACAACACAACATGATACAATACAACAACATGATAACACACATAACAAACATGATACAAACAACATGATACAATACAACACAACATGATACAACATAACACAACATGATACAATACAACACAACAATGATACAATACAACACAACATGATACAATACAACACAACATGATACAATACAACACAAATGATACAACACAACACAAACATGATACAATACAACAAACATGATACAACACAACATGATACAACACATCATGATACAATAATAAAAATAATAATTACAATATTATATAGCACAAATCTTGATAAATCAAATCTAAGCCAACACAACACATGATACAATACAACACAACATACAATACAACACAACATGATACAATACAAACACATAAATACAACACAACATGATACAATACAACACAACATGATCAACACAACATGATACAAACACACACAAACATGATACAATACAACACAACATGATACAACACAACACAACATGATACAACACAACACACATGATACATTGACACAACAGATACAATACAACACAAACGCATGATACAAACAACAATATACAATACAACATGATACAATACAACATGATACAATAACAACACAACATGATACAATACAAACACAACAAGATACAATACAACATGATACATAACAACACACATGATACAATACAACACAACAGAAAACACAGACATGATACAATACAATACAACACAAAACGATACAACACATCATACAGTACAACACAGCAACATGATACAATACAATACAACACAAACGATACAACACATCATACAGTTAACAACACATGATACAATACTAAAACAATACAATACAATACAAAACGATACAACACAACATCATACAGTACAACACGCACATGATACAATACAATACAACAACAACAACATGATACAATACACACACATCATACATAAACAACAACAACACATGATACAATACAAACAACAACAAACGATACAACACAACACATAACAGATACAAACACAACAACATGATACAATACAAACAACAAACGATACAACACAACATCATACAGTAAAACAACATACACATGATACAAACATATACAACACAAAACATACAACAACACAACACATCATACAGTACAACACAACACATGAATACAATCAACAAACATACAACACAACACAATCGATACAACACACACTGATACAAACAAACAACAATACAACACACATATACAGTACAACACACAATACATGCAACATGATACAATACAACACACAACAGATACAACACAACTATCATACACAACATGAACACAACAACATGATACAATACAAACAACACAATACGATACAACACAACATATACAGACACACAGAAAACACAACATGATACAACACAATTACAACACAAAAACGATACAACACACATACAGTACAACACAGCACATGATACAATACAAACAACATCATACATTACAAACACAATACATGATACAATACAATACAACACAACTGATACAAACATCATACAGTAAAACACACACATGATACAATACAATACAACACACATATACAACAAAACACACATGATACAATACACATACAGATACAATACAACACACATGATACAACAACATGACACATGAAACACATAATACAATACAACACACAACATAACAACACAACACATGATAATACAACTACAACACACATACAAAACACACAACACGATACATACAATACAACACAACATGTACAACACAGACACATACAATACAATACAACACAAACACAGCATGATACAACACAAACAACATGACAATACAACACAACACAACATGATACAATACAACACAAACACATGCATACATAAAACACAGCATGATACCAATACATGATACAACACATCAACATACAATACACAACACAGCATGATAAATACAACACAACACAGCATGATGTCAACACACGCACATGATAAATACAACAAACACATACAGTACAATCAACAACAGCATGTTACAGACAATACAGCATATACAAACGATACAACACAACACCATACTAATAACACACACATGATACAACACAATTACAACACAACACACAAAGATACAACACATACAGATCATATTACATAAGTAAAACACAACACAACAGGATACAATAGCAATACAACAAAGGGATACAACACAAACACATTCATACACGCTATAAACACAGCACATGATACAATACAATACAACAACATAATACAACACAACACATCATAATACAATACAACACACATATACAATACAACACAATACAAACAACACAACGAACAAACGCAACACATGATACAGTACAACACAACATGCTGACAATACAATACAACACATCATACAGTAAAACACAACACATGATACAATACAATACAACACAAACGATACAACACATCACATCATACAGTAAAAACACAGCACATGATACAATACAATACAAACGATACAACACAACCCATCATCATACCAGTGTACAACACAACACATATCAGTACAAACAATAACATAAACACAACATGATACAACAACAACACATCATACAGTAAAACACAACACATGATACAATACAATACAACACATATACAACAACACATCATACAGTACAACACAACACATGATACAATACAATACAACACAAACGATACAATCACAACACATCATACAGTAAAACACAACACATGATACAATACAATACAACACAAACGATACAACACAACACATCATACTAGTACAAACACAGCACATGATACAATACAATACAACACAAACGATACAACACAACACATCATACAACAACACACACATGATACAATACAATACAACACAAACGATACAACACAACACATCATACAAAAACACACACATGATACAATACAATACAAACAAACGATACAACACAACACCGCACGATGTGATACAAACAAAAGTTAACAAGTCACACCTGTGTTTTCATCTCTACTAACGGCACCATTTCAGTACACTGTCGCCGTGGAAAATACACCTACACTCATTTGCCACAAACAAAATGGAGGATCTCATTCGTATTATTTTTAACACACTCATGTAAGTATGCACATTTCCACACAAACACACACAGCCATGTAGACACTGAGGTGTTCATAAACTATCAAAGAGATATGCGCACACCCACACAGCGTGCATTACATGCGCTCTAGTTTGCACAGAGAGAGGTAGAAGAGAGAACTTATTTCCAGGGCCGGACGTAGTTGTTGGTCTGGTTCTTGCTTCAGGGCCACTGTATTAGTTGGGAGAGGTGTGGAGGAGAAATAGTAATTTTCCTGTCTCCTTTTTTGACTGTTCGCTTTCGCTTGTAGAGAAAGAGAAACAAGAGGGTCGAGCCACGTAAACAATCTCTTTGTATAAGATTATATATGGACACGCACACACACCACACAAACACACACACACACCCACACACACACCACACACACACACCAATCACATGCACACGCGCGCGCGCACACACACACATATGCACACACGCATGCACGCACGCACACACACACACACACGCACACTCACGCACGCACGCACGCACGCACACACACACACTCATTCACACTGGGACAAGGGACATAATGACGAGACAGCCACATAAATAACTACTAACCTTGCGCATGTATGGAATTCATATCAGGATATCGTTGAAAACCATTCAAGATCTCTGAAACTTGCACGGGGATATGTCCCTGGTAGGTTAATTACAAACCAAAAATTTGAAGAGAAATATATGTTGATAAACAGCTGAAAATCCCTGCTCAAAAAAACAACAACATATTTTGGGTGATAGCAAACCAAAAGACGGATCTTGCGCCTTTACTTTTATGCATCCGCCATTTCCCCTTGGGCTGGTGCGTTGTGTTCCAAATTTGGAGAGGATCTATTCAGATAGAGCCAATGCATCGCACTAGCACACGGACAGACATTGAGACACCTCGTGTCAATTACAAGCAATTTTCTTTTTCTCAAGAGAAAGAATAGGAGACTGAAAAACGGAGAAAACTAGAATACTCCTTAATTTGGTTGTTCCGTAGTTTCTCTTTGCATTGGCGAGCGCGCCTGTGCGCGCATGTTGAGAGACAGACAGACAGACAGACAGACAGAGGCAGAGAGAGACACAGAGAAAAAGACAGAGATATACAGAGAGATAGAGAGACAGAGACAACAGACAGACAGACAGACAGACAAGACAGACAGACAGAGACAGAGAGAGACACAGAGAAAAAGGCAGAGATATACAGAGATAGAAAGACAGAGACAACAGACAGACAGACAGACAGACAGTAAAGTGATGATGTAAAGTAGATCATTGTATTTCTTTCTTTAGCGGAATTTGTAAGCCATGTTGAATCTGTCACAGCAGAAAGGTTCCTGCAATAAAGACCAGTTTATGTGTTTGCATCTCTCTATACATTTTTCCTTGCAATGCACACTGTTATTTTGCAATCAAAACAAACCACAGTTGATTTAATTTTTTTTTAAAAACGAAAGTCACAAACAAACAAACACCAGATACAAAAATTAGGAGAAAAAGACTGAAACTTCCCTGCTGCTTCGTCCAGTCGGAGAAGACAGTTGGCCGAAAATTTGCGCCGTGTCTTGTCTGGTTATATTAGATACGCGTTCAGATTCTATTTTCGTGTTTTTCTGGTTCCTGTTTGCTTGAACGCGGGCAGTCACACTTGTTTTGGAAGACAATGAACAGTACAACACGCCCATAAAATGACAAAGATGTGTTATTCGTTTTTCTTTTCTGTACAATTCTTGCCCGACAGTGGAACAGAAGAAAGTAAAGTCAGTCTTTCCTGGTACACTTTTTGAAGTCAGTGTAACGGGCCACAAGGGACGGCTAGAATAACCCTCTGTTACGACGATAAGCATCAGTGAATGACAGTGTGTGTGTGTGTGTGTGTGTGTGTGTGTGTGTGTGTGTGTGTGTGTGTGTGTGTGTGTGTGTTTTGTGTGTATGTGCGTGTGTGTGTGTGTGTTTGAGAGAGAGAGAGCGGCAGTATATGTATACGTGTATGCTTGTTTGTGAGTGATTTTGTGTATTTGATGTATGTGTGTGTGTTTGTGTGTGTGTGTGTTTGTGTGTGTGTGTGTTTGTGTGTGTGTTTTGTGTGTGTGTTTGTGTGTGTTTGTGTATGTGGGGTGTGTGTGTGTGTGTGTGTGTGTGTGTGTGTGTGTGTGTGTGTGTGTGTGTGTGTGTGTGTGTGTGTGTGTGTGTGTGTGTGTGTCTGCTACTGATGTCAGAGAGAAAAGAGTCGTTTACCTTGTTGTCTTCTTTTTACATTGACGACTGTTTTTTCGTTTCTTTTCTTTTTTCTTTCCATAATTATATATATTGTTTGTTTGTTTCTTTCTTTCTTTCTTTGACTTTTTCACCTTCCTTTTTCTGTCTTGTATATCCGTTTTTCTTTAGTTTTAATCCATTTTATGATGTCTTGAAGTTTTCTTAATAGTCTTGTTCAACTCGTGCTGTTCTGTCATTTTCCTTCTGTGTATATAATGTAAATGTTCTTTTGCTTTCCATGCAGTGCCAAGCCTGATACACCCTGTTGGCTTATGCTTCATCCTTTGTGTGTTGACATCTCTGTCCGTCTGTCTGTCTCTTTGTCT
>JAPXFY010000013.1:77948750-77951250 GCA_030674185.1 Monoplex corrugatus | reverse complement strand
CATACACCAACATCCACCAACACACACACACACACACATGCACATACACCAACATCCACCAACACACACACACACACACATGCACATACACCAACATCCACCAACCACACACACACACACATGCACATACACCAACATCCACCAACACACACACACACACACATGCACAAAAACACCAACATCCACCAACACACACACCACACACACATGCACATACACCAACATCCACCAACACACACACACACACACATGCACATACACCAACATCCACCAACCACACACACACACACACATGCACATACACCAACATCCACCAACACACACACACACACACACATGCACATACACCAACATCCACCAACACACACACACACACACATGCACATACACCAACATCCACCAACACACACACACACACACATGCACATACACCAACATCCACCACACACACACACACACATCACAACCACATCCACCAACACAAACAACATGCACACACACACACCACACACACACCACACATGCACATACCACCAACATCCACCAACACACACACACACACACATGCACATACACCAACATCCACCAACACACACACACACACACATGCACATACACCAACATCCACCACAACACACAAACACAACATGCACATACACCAACATCCACCAACACACACACACACACATGCACATACACCAACATCCACCAAACACACACACAACACATGCACAACACAACATCACCAACAACACACCACACATGCACATACACCAACATCCACCAACACACACACACACACACATGCACATACACCAACATCCACCAACACACACACACACACCATGCACATACACCCAACATCCACCAACACACACACACACACACATGCACATACACCAACATCCACCACAACACACACACACACATGCACATACACCACATCCACAACACACACACACACACACATGCATTCACAATCACCAACACCAACAAACATGCATACACACATACACACACACACTGCACATACACAACATCACAACACCACACAACACACATACACATCACCAACATCCACACACACACACACACACACACATCACATACACCACATCACCAACACACACACACACACACACACATGCACATACACCACATCCACCAACACACACACACACACACATGCACATACACCAACATCCACCAACACACACACACACACACATCACATACACCAACATCACAAACCACACACACACACATGCACTACACAACTCACCAAACACACACACACATCACATCACCACATCCCACACACACAACACACTGCACATACATACTACCACAACACCACACAATGACATCAACATCCACACACACACTTGCACATACACAACATCCACAAAACACACAACACATGCACATACACACATCACCACCCCACAACACTACACTGCACACACCACACACACCCACACACTCACACAACATCAAACCATTCACATCCATCACAACACACATCACAACACGGTACATACACTACTACTATCACCACACACTGCACACACACACCACACACAGCACTACAAGACACACACCACACACAGCACATACCACCTTCACGAACTATCCCAACCTCAACACACGACACACAACAAACAACATGCCATACACAACTACACACACACACACTAACATCACACTCACCAACAACCACACGACACACACAACCACACACTACACTCAAACAGAGTCACTGATTCTTATCTTCGTGTCGAGCAACTGCAGATTGTATCAGAAAGAGTCTATTTCTTCTTCTGTTGTTGACTGTTGGGTTAAAAATGAAGAAAGGAATAACTGAGGAGAAAATAAAGAGTCCACCCCGTAATTGTTCTCTGTGGGTATGTTTCTTTACCTTCAGTCTGTGGGTATGTTTCTTTACCTTCAGTCTGTGGGTATGTTTCTTTACCTTCAGTCTGTGGGTATGTTTCTTTACCTTCAGTCTGTGGGTATGTTTCTTTACCTTCAGTCTGTGGG
Source organism: Monoplex corrugatus (assembly GCA_030674185.1). Classification (NCBI taxonomy): domain Eukaryota; kingdom Metazoa; phylum Mollusca; class Gastropoda; order Littorinimorpha; family Ranellidae; genus Monoplex; species Monoplex corrugatus. The sequence goes on along the minus strand of JAPXFY010000013.1, from coordinate 77,949,210 downwards.
TATGTTTCTTTACCTTCAGTCTGTGGGTATGTTTCTTTACCTTCAGTCTGTGGGTATGTTTCTTTACCTTCAGTCTGTGGGTATATTTCTTACCTTCAGTCTGTGGGTATGTTTCTTTACCTTCAGTCTGTGGGTATGTTTCTTTACCTTCAGTCTGTGGGTATGTTTCTTTACCTTCAGTCTGTGGGTATGTTTCTTTACCTTCAGTCTGTGGGTATGTTTCTTTACCTTCAGTCTGTGGGTATGTTTCTTTACCTTCAGTCTGTGGGTATGTTCTTACCTTCAGTCTGTGGGTATATTTCTTACCTTCAGTCTGTGGTATGTTTCTTTACCTTCAGTCTGTGGGTATGTTTCTTACCTTCAGTCTGTGGGTATGTTTCTTTACCTTCAGTCTGTGGGTATGTTTCTTACCTTCAGTCTGTGGGTATGTTTCTTACCTTCAGTCTGTGGGTATGTTTCT
>JAPXFY010000013.1:77938750-77943750 GCA_030674185.1 Monoplex corrugatus | reverse complement strand
ACACCATTCATAGTTACCGAAAACTGTTCAAGACAGTTTAAACTTGCACAGTTTAATTTCATGTTTATGTTAAACAGTTCTGTCAATCTTTAAAGAAACATATCGTTGTTCAACAGCTGAATATCCATGCTCAAGCATACTCATTTGTTCAAAGTAAATCAAGAATGGATCCAGCTCCTGTGGGACCTTCTGCTATTTCCTATTGGGCCGGTGACCCATGCTGTACATTTGGTGAGGATATATCCAGACAGGGGATTGACATTAACACGCTCACAGACACCGAGACGCGTTGTGTAAAGTACAGCTCTTGTCGTTTTTCTCAAGAGATAGGGAAATAAAGATTAAAAACCAAAGAAAATTAGAGGGATACCTCCTAAATTTGGTCGTACATTAATTTCTGTGTGTGTGTGTGTGTGTGTGTGTGTGTGTGTGTGTGTGTGTGTGTGTGTGTGTTGTGGTGCGTGGCGTGTGTGTGTGCGTGCGTGTATGTGTGTGTGTGCGTGTGTGTGAGCGCGCGTAGTTTTGTTTGTGTGTGAGTTAGAAAGAAAGAGGGGAGGGGGGGAGAAAGAGATAGTGTGAATGATTTGATTGTGTAATATTTCCATTGTCCTGTTGTAAACTAAAGTCAGCTGTAGTCAAGTCATTATCACAATACAAATGTTTACAAAAATGACTTAATGTTGAGATGTTTATGTTGGCAGTTGTGCCTTCAGTGAACTGCATCTTTAGCCATAGTGTTACAGTCATCCTTAAACAACCACCAGACACTGTAGTTGTAAATCTTGACACAGATGTCAGAAAAGAATGAAAAAGAGGTGACATCAAAATCCAGATGGAAGTCCAGCAAAGTCAACAGAGGCAATGGATGACGTGGGAACATGCACTCCAAAGAAATCTCAGCTGGAATAGCATATGGCCCCTCTCAAAATCAGTTTCATTCTCAGATCTTTATATGACCTCCTGCCCTCGAATGCAAATCTGATAAAATAGGAGAATCAGGTGACCCTGCGTGTCCGCTCTGCCAGGAAAAACAAACTGTTGAACACGTCCTGACCTCATGCAAGGTAGAGCTAACCCAAGGTAGATACACATGGAGGCACAGTCAAGTGTTTCAAGAAATCACACAACTGTCAGAGGGAAAAACATACCACCAGAAACTCCGACGACCGTTTACACGATAGGAGGCAGCAAACTGTGGCCTGAAAAACATGTGACATTTGGAGCCCTGAAGGCAGTGGTGAAGGCAGTGGTGAAGGCAGTGGTGAAGGCAGTGGTGAAGGCAGTGGTGAAGGTAGTGGTGAAGGTAGTGGTGAAGGCAGTGGTGAAGGCAGTGGTGAAGGCAGTGGTGAAGGCAGTGGTGAAGGCAGAAGCAACTGAAGAAAGTTCAGCTGAGTCTGGTCAAAGAGCAACAAAAGTGAACTTCATAAGGCTTAAAATTCCCTTGTATGTCGCCGGTGTCCGATAGCTAAGTGGTTAAGACATGTGTTGCAAGGATAATTTGGTGTTAAGACGTCTGACCATTTTGGATGCGAGGGTTCGAACCCATGTAGTGGATTTTTTTCACATGGCAACATGAGACATAACATGGACACGGTCCAGCTTTTAGACCACAGACTGTAGGGAGATACAGGCCAAAACACGGGGGCTTCTCCACTAAGGACTTTGTGTTGTCAAGATCTCCCCGGAGTTTCTTGCTGTTGTCACCAGGTTACACCACTGATTGCAAGGAACAGTCGGGAGGGCAACGGAAAAGATTTGATTTATAGGCTGTGTGGGCTGGCTCCCCACCTGGCCTTGCTTCAGTTTGCCTCTAGTTCCATAAATAAAAGTTGCTGCCAGGATTCTCTGAAAGGGGAAGAGAAGGATGAATCAATTCGTGTCATCCCAGTCACGACTGGAAATCCCCAACGGATCATGAGTATGAGACAGTGGAGTTCCCGTGTGTCTGTGAAAGGAGATTCTCTACCAAGCGCGGCATGAAGATCCACAGGACAAAAAAGGCTGTACAAAGACTACTGTAATGAACGAACAGCAGCACATTACGCCAGCAGAGAAGACATCAGAAAACCAAAGCCGAGAAGCAAACAGAATACCTCACCTATTATACAGAAGATGTCCCAGCATCCTCGAGTGGCTCCATAAACTGAGAAGATCCGCCTGGAGGAACCTGAAGATCAGCAACCAATGGATGATAGACAATGGAAGGTACATTCCAAAACAACGCTGGAGTGACATCAACCAGTTCAGACAGGTATCACTTTTGAACATCGAGGGAAGAATCTTCCTCTCCGTCATGGCAGCATGGCTGACCAAATACCTGATGGAAAATAACCCCAAAACATCACGAACTTTTCAAAAGTATGCCGACATGACGTTCATGCCAGTTGTTCTTAGATAACTGAATAATACCGTGAAACTGGATGTGGTGTGAGATGTCTATCTTCCTAAAAGCATCCACACGCTGAACGCTTTAAAAAGGGCAATACAGAAAAGTGTCTTGAACTGCACCTATACAATCCAACTGGAATGGATTTCTGCATAATGATGGGAACAAACAAGTATCTCTTCATATTCCTGTCGAAAGAAATGAAAAAAATATCATGTGTATGGCAAGATTGTCTTCAGCACTTGCAAGAAAAAGTAATGTGTTGACCATCAATTGTGGATGTGTGATACATTGATCACTGTGTACAAGCAGGGACAGACACGTGCATGTTCCTCCAAGCCATAGACTGTATCTACAAAGGTCTACAAAAAGTCAGTATCAGAGCATCAGATACCGACGTCGTTGTCCTTGCCAGCTTTTCAGCACAATAAGATTGAAGAGCTGTCAATACGTTTTTGGAAAGGCAATCACTTTCTTCACATTCCAATCCATAGTCTTCCTGACAGTCTTCCTGACAGTCTTCCTGCTAAGTCCAGGTACTACCAGGATTCCATGCACTGACAGGTTGTTACATGACGTCATTTTTAACAAGGAGAAATCACAGCTTCAGATGTTTAGTCAGCACACCCTGAAACTGTCTTCGGGAAAGGATTCTTTGTCAAGTTTTAAAAGATTGAATGATTTATTGTGGTGATGTGTGAAAAACTAGCATTGTGTCGAGTGCCATTGAAGCCCAACAGACTTTTCTCCCAACAGAGCAAATCCCTGGAAAACATACCACCACCATCAGACACACTGCATCAACACATCCCTCGTGCAGCCTACCACGTGGAGACATGCATGGGGACAACGTTTGATGAAAACAGCTGTACTACCTTCTCCACACACTTGGGGCTGGAACACGCAAAACAAGCAGTGTGGCTGGGAGTCAGTTTGCACAACTTTGCGTCAGGCTGAAGGTGTTTGTGATGCAGCAAGGTCTGCAAACCAAAGTGTACTTACTTCCTTGTGTCAGTGTGAAGGTGATTGTCGCCATGATTAATCATCCCAGCAACTCTGCGTATTTATTCCCCGATGAAGCACACATTTTATTCAGTACTGCTACGTGCAGCTGTTGCTCTCTCCGTTTTTACTAACAGTTTGCGTGCATGATTTCTCTGTCTGTCTCTCTCTGTCTGTCTCTCTCTGTCTGTCTCTCTCTGTCTGTCTCTCTCTCTGTCTCTCTCTCTCTGTCTCTCTCTCTCTGTCTGTCTCTCTCTCTGTCTCTCTCTGTCTGTCTCTCTCTGTCTCTCTCTCTCTCCTCTGTCTCTCTCTCTCCCTCTATTTCTCCCTCTCTCTCTTTTACTATTTCCGTAGCGTGTCTTCTGTTTACAGATGTCATTTATTTCCACGCAACTATTCTTAAAACAAGCAAACACACAGAACAAACAAATCAACAAAACTCAAAATTTCAGCATCACGTCGTCATATGTCTTGGAGGCAGTTCACCCTGAAATCACTGTTCCCTAATAAGTGACTGAGTCAACCTGGAGGACAGATTATCTACTGTACTCCTGACTGAGTCAACCTGGAAGACAGATTATCTACTGTACTCCTGACTGAGTCAACCTGGAAGACAGATTATCTACAGTACTTCTGACTGAGTCAACCTGGAAGACAGATTATCTACTGTACTCCTGACTGAGTCAACCTGGAAGACAGATTATCTACTGTACTCCTGACTGAGTCAACCTGGAAGACAGATTATCTACTGTACTCCTGACTGAGTCAACCTGGAAGACAGATTATCTACTGTACTCCTGACTGAGTCAACCTGGAAGACAGATTATCTACTGTACTCCTGACTGAGTCAACCTAGAGGACAGATTATCTACTGTACTCCTGACTGAGTCAACCTGGAAGACAGATTATCTACTGTACTCCTGACTGAGTCAACCTGGAAGACAGATTATCTACTGTACTCCTGACTGAGTCAACCTAGAGAACAGATTTCTACTGTACTCCTGACTGAGTCAACCTAGAGGACAGATTATCTACTGTACTCCTGACTGAGTCAACCTGGAAGACAGATTATCTACTGTACTCCTGACTGAGTCAACCTGGAAGACAGATTATCTACTGTACTCCTGACTGAGTCAACCTGGAGGACAGATTATCTACTGTACTCCTGACTGAGTCAACCTGGAAGACAGATTATCTACTGTACTCCTGACTGAGTCAACCTGGAAGACAGATTATCTACTGTACTCCTGACTGAGTCAACCTGGAGGACAGATTATCTACTGTACTCCTGACTGAGTCAACCTGTAGGACAGATTATCTACTGTACTCCTGACTGAGTCAACCTGGAAGACAGATTATCTACTGTACTCCTGACTGAGTCAACCTAGAGGACAGATATCTACTGTACTCCTGACTGAGTCAACCTGGAGGACAGATTATCTACTGTACTCCTGACTGAGTCAACTGGAAGACAGATTATCTACTGTACTCCTGACTGAGTCAACCTGGAAGACAGATTATCTACTGTACTCTGACTGAGTCAACCTGGACGACAGATTATCTACTGTACTCCTGACTGAGTCAACCTGGAAGACAGATTATCTACTGTACT
>JAPXFY010000013.1:77901250-77933750 GCA_030674185.1 Monoplex corrugatus | reverse complement strand
TCTCTTACTTTCACTCACTCACTCACTCACTCACTCGCTCTCTCTGTGTCTGTCTCTGTCTGTCTGTCTCTCTCTCTCTCCCCTGTCTCTCTCTGTCTCTATCTCTCTGTCTGTCTGTCTCTATCTCTCTGTCTGTCTGTCTGTCTCTCTCTCTCTCTCTCTCTCTCTCTCTCTCACACACACACACACACACACGCGCGCGCGCACACACACACCCACACGCGCACGCACGCACACACACGCGCACACACACACATATACACACAGACACAAATACACGTACATACACGCACGCATACACACACACAGACACATACACATACACACACACACACACACACACACACACACACACACACACACACACACACACACACACACACACACATGCACAAAGCTCACCACCGACTGCCCCCTTACTTGTTTGTTTGCTTGTTTGTTGTGAAACGAGATCGAACGACAAGCTGTTGGAAAACCTAACACAAGTACATGAGATGATACTCAAACTGAATACATCGAGCTACAGCCCACACAGTGTGCATATACACAGTGACATCAGTTATTTTTCTATTGTACAAAAGTTTTAAACGACGGATCAGCAGATTTCTATGTAAATGTTACATTCTCCTTTAAGCCATCTTGTTTATAGTGTATGTAAACTGGGCACGTGTTTTGGTGTCTCTGCATCTCAACAGGTTGCATGGCAGTGGCAGAAATCTGTTAGTCAAAAAGACCCAACCCAACACAGCTGAACCAACAGAACAATTTAATGGTTATCAGTGGTGCGGTGTTATAGATTTCTGTCCATTCTTCATGGGTGCTGCACACAAAGGATAGACTATCACACATACATACATACATACATACATACATACATACATACATACATATAGACATACAGACAGACAGACAGACAGACAGACAGACATGTACGCACACAGACTGAAATGTGGTTTCTAAGGAGACTGTTAAGAGTTAAAAAAAAAATTTAAAAAGTGTTGCAATAGGCAAACACAAAAAGAAGATTAATGAAGGAGGTTGGGGAAAGATAAGTAACATTAACAGGACATTTTATCAGGCAAGGGGAATTTGACCACCTGGTCTGTGTGTGCATAGTACATGTGCTTGCGCGTGTATGTAGTGTTGCGTGTGTGTGCGTGTTTGTCAGTCCCTCCGTGAGTTCTTCAAAACAATGGAGACTGGTATTGTGGCCTGGACATCATGTTTCTCTGTCTCTGTAAGCAAACAGTCAAATAAAGAAAAAACGGGGTGGGGGGGGGGGGGGAACGCGTGGAAGATAGGGAACGGGGGGAGGGGGAGGAAAAACTACGGAAAATGACTATTTCTCTACACATCTCCCAGCTAATACAATCGTCCCCAGAGAAGATCCGGAACAGCAACAACCTCCAGCCATGAAATATGACTCTCTCTCTCTCTCTCTCTCTCTCTCTCTCTCTCTCTCTCTCTCTCTCTCTCTCTCTCTCTCTCTCTCTTTCTTTCTCTGTCTCTCTCTCTCTGTCTCTGTCTCTCTCTTTCTCTCTCTCTCTTTCTCTTTCTTCTAGCTCGCTCGCTCTCTGTTCCTGTCTCTCTCTCTCTGTCTCTCTCTCTCTCTCCCCATTTTTCTCTCTTTCTTCTCTATCTCTGTCTCTCTCTGTCTCTGTCTCTCTCTCTCTCTCTCTCTCTCTCTCTCTCGCGCGCGCGCGCTATCTATCTCTCTCTCGCGCTATCTATCTCTCTCTCTTTTTCGCTTGCTCGCTCGCACTCTCTCTCTCTGTCTTTTCTCTCTCTCTCTCTCTTTCTGTTTCTCTCTGCCCTCTCTCTCTCTTTCTCTTTAACTCTCTCCATCTCTCTCTTTCTATCTCTCTCGCTCTCTCTCTCTTTTCTCTCTCTCTCTCTCTTCTCTCTCTCTCTCTCTCTGTGTCCCTCTCTGTCTCTCTCTGTATGTCTCTCTCTCCATTTTCTCTCTCTTCTCTCTCCTTCCCTCTCTGTCTCTGTTTGTCTGTCTCTCTCTCTGTCTCTCTCTCTCTCTCTCTCTCTCTATCTATCTATCTATCTATCTATCTATCTCTATCTATCTCTCGAAATGACACCAGTAACAGAAACACACACACACACACACACACACACACACACACACACACACACACACACACACACACACACACACACACACACACACAACACAACACATTCAGAGGAGAAACTGGCCGTTTGTTGTCTTTTCTTCTCATGACATACTTAGACTGTCTTTTTCCCCCTTTTCTTTTTACTGATTTTCTCTCTTCCTTCATATTTTTGCTTTTCATTCCTTTTATTTTTTTTCCTCAGTTTCAATCCAGTTTCTGATGTCTTGAAGTCTTGTAAATGAGGTCTTGCCCAACTCGTGGCGTTCTGTCATTTTTCTTGTTCTGTACACAATGCCTGTCGTTGTTGCCGTGCAAACAACAGTGCCAGACCTGATGAACTCTGCAGTCTTGCGGTTAGTCCGTCCCTGTGTTGACGTCCACCTCTGTCTGTGTCTGTCTGTGTGTGTTTGTATATAGAGGCTATATACTCAGTGCATGTTCGTTCCTTCTTTCAATTAACGTCTTTTCACTGTTAGTGTATACGAGGTGGCTTACGTATGCAATGTATGTGTTTATGTGCACAGAGTACACTTGAGGTTTGCACATATATGCATATTAAAGAATCTCTCTCTTTCTCTCTCTCTTTCTCTCTCTCTCTCTCTCTCTCTCTCTCTCTCTCTCTTCAATTACTTTCGCTTCCCTGGCATCCTCTCCTAAAAGAAAATAAAAGTGTGCGTCAACATCACTAGAAAATATAAATGCTTTAAGGCAGCTTTATACTACATTTGAAAACCAGATGCAGATTAGAAAAATAAATCATTATCACCCATAACAACAAATGAACGAAAAGCTCTGAAGGCATACAGATCAGTTAAACAGCTTTAGATATCTTCTTCATTTAATCATTTTCTTATCACACTACAGTTCACTGTAATTGTTGTTATCACACTACAGTTCACTGTACATGTTATTATCACACTACTGTTCACTATGTGTACATGGTGGTATGTTCACAGAGCCGCCCCAGATCATAGACGATTTGTCCAGCTCCCTGACCGTGGTGGTGCAGGAGGGTCAGACAGTGGAACTGGTGTGTAACGTCACGGGTGTGCCTCTACCCACTGTCACCTGGTACCGCATCCCCACGGGCCTCATGCACGACGAGGACAGGGCTTTGGATGCAGCTCGCCGAAAGAAACGTCAGTAATGATGGTGATGTAGAGATCAGACTGACTTAAGCAGCGTGTCACTTGTTCGTTGTATCGCTTTTTCACGAAGGAGGCCCAAGACTCAACGAATTATCATGTGAACCCTTAATAGCGTTACAAGACACGAATTTAATACTCTTCATATAATGAAATTGTCACGAGGAGACAGAAATAAGATAAAATAGATCACAATTAATGATGAAATCATCTATTTGTCTTGAAGAGATATATCGATGTAAGACTGGATAAGACATTGCTGAATAAAGGTGCGTATTTGTCAGAGAACGTAAAAATAGTTATAACTATAAGATACAGAAATGTTAACATTAAAAAAAAGAATAAACAAAAGTTTACAGTCCATGGATTTTCTTTATCATTATGGTAAGAGTGGAAATGCAAGCACAAGAACCAGTAACAATTCAACGGTTTCTCCACATGTAGTAGGTAAATATGTGGGTTTGGGCAGCGTCATATGATATTGAACGATCACAAAATTGTAACTCTTGTTGACGTAAAGGTTAAACGTCCGCCTTCCAGTCTGATTGCAAAAGTTCAAATCTGTCTGTAGTAAATATTTTAACCCATTCTCTGAATGAGATGTTGGATGCCTCAGGGTCCCTCAGTGCTGGCATAGGTGTGTGTGTGTGTGTGTGTGTGTGTGTGTGTGTGTGTGTGTGTGTGTGTGTGTGTGTGTGTGTGTGTGTGTGTGTGTGTGTGTGTGTGTGTGTAAAACTTTAGAGGTGATATTAGGCGAAAGAGCTCATGGCTTCAGCACAGCCTGACTGACACATTTGAAAAGTTCATTGATGTTGTTGGTGATCTTATTCACTGACTGTCTATGAATTGGTTAACATATTTGTGTTATGTCTTGATGGTACATATTTGTGTTATGTCTTGATGGTACATATTTGTGTTATGTCTTGATGGTACATATTTGTGTTATGTCTTGATGGTACATATTTGTGTTATGTCTTGATGGTACATATTTGTGTTATGTCTTGATGGTACATATTTGTGTTATGGTACATTGATGGTACATATTTGTATTATGTCTTGATGGACATATTGTGTGTATGTCTTGATGACATATTTGTATTATGTCTTGATGGTACATATTTGTGTTATGCTTGATGGTACATATTTGTATTATGTCTTGATGGTACATATTTGTGTTATATCTTGATGGTACATATTTGTGTTATGTCTTGATGGTACATATTTGTGTTATGTCTTGGGATATTGTGACTAGACAATTATTCTTTATTACATATTTGTGTTATGTGCTTGATGATTGGACTTGGACCATACAACATTTAATTACGGACTCTTATGACGGACTTCATGATTGATATGCTAACTTGATGTAATATATGTCAAATCAAAGCACATTATTTTCATCATTTATTCTCAGTGATCAAAACCTCAAGGGTAATAACTCTGACAAACGGGACAAGATGGGCACGTAGAGGGGGACATGGCTGCTGGACCAAAAGGTGTGTGTGTAAGTTAGACTGTAGGAAGACGGAGCACGTGACTGTGGAATTGACAGGGGAAGCTTGTTCCAGCTGTATGGACCAGACACAGAAAAAGAGCGGCGACCAGATGTATAACACCTGTATGGAGGAATTTGAAAACAAGTAGTATCAAAAGCAGAATGAAGTCGGGCAGAGGTGGACATATCATAATCAGTGCCATCTTGTTAACGATTATTTGGTCGGTCGGTTGGTTGGTTGGTTGGTTGGTTGGTTGTTGGTTGTTGTTGGTTGGTTGGTTGGTTGGTTGGTTGGTTGCCTTGGGTGGAGAGGAATGGAGGCATGGCTGTGTGACTGGCTGGCTGGTTGTTTAGCACTAAACAGATTTGGTAGGGAGATGGAGAAAACATGTGATTTAAACCACGTTGTAATGATCGTTTTGAAATAGCAGCACTGACCCTTAGTGCGGTGATAATGGCGTTTGTACAACATTTTGCCTTACCAGTAATTGTGGTGTTGTAGTTAAATTTAATACACTGATCGTTGTGAATTCAAATGTTCGTCCGTCATATGTATACTAATACGATAGTGTTTAGTTCTTGGCGTCGTCTATGTCACGAATGCCTTTTTCAGGACGTTGTTTATATGGCATGGCCAACACCAGATGTATCTCTGTCTCGGGCCTGGATAACGTCAGGATAACAGGTGTAGAAGACAGCACTGTCAGCCATTAATCCAAAGTGTAGGTCTGTATCAGCATTACCATCTTCATCATATTTTTAAAAAAGTCTGTGGCACTTCATATCCTGCTGTCGTGATGACGTCAATTCTGATGTCTTCCGCCGGTACCGTCAGGTGTTTTGGTGTCCATGGTTAACAGGGGATGTTATATAAGGTACCGTCAGGTGTTTTGGTGTCATGGTTAACAGGGGATGTTATATAAGGTACCGTCAGGTGTTTTGGTGTCAATGGTTAACAGGGGATGTTATGTAAGGTACCGTCAGGTGTTTTGGTGTCCATGGTTAACAGGGGATGTTATATAAGGTACCGTCAGGTGTTTTGGTGTCAATGGTTAACAGGGATGTTATGTAAGGTACCGTCAGGTGTTTTGGTGTCCATGGTTAACAGGGGATGTTATGTAAGGTACCGTCAGGTGTTTTGGTGTCCATGGTTAACAGGGGATGTTATGTAAGGTACCGTCAGGTGTTTTGGTGTCCATGGTTAACAGGGATGTTATGTAAGGTACCGTCAGGTGTTTTGGTGTCTATGGTTAACAGGGGGTGTTATGTAAGGTACCGTCAGGTGTTTTGGTGTCCATGGTTAACAGGGAGTGTTATGTAAGGTACCGTCAGGTGTTTTGGTGTCCATGGTTAACAGGGGATGTTATTAAGGTACCGTCAGGTATTTTGGTGTCTATGGTTAACAAGGGATGTTATGTAAGGTACCGTCAGGTATTTTGGTGTCCATGGTTAACAAGGGATGTTATGTAAGGTACCGTCAGGTGTTTTGGTGTCCATGGTTAACAAGGGATGTTATGTAAGGTACCATCAGGTGTTTTGGTGTCCATGGTTAACAAGGGATGTTATGTAAGGTTCTGTCAGGTGTTTTGGTGTCTATGGTTAACAAGGGATGTTATGTAAGGTACCGTCAGGTGTTTTGGTGTCTATGGTTAACAAGGGATGTTATATAAGGTACCGTCAGGTGTTTTGGTGTCCATGGTTAACAGGGGATGTTATGTAAGGTACCGTCAGGTGTTTTGGTGTCCATGGTTAACAAGGGATGTTATGTAAGGTACCGTCAGGTGTTTTGGTGTCTATGGTTAACAGGGGATGTTATATAAGGTACCGTCAGGTGTTTTGGTGTCCATGGTTAACAGGGATGTTATGTAAGGTACCGTCAGGTGTTTTGGTGTCCATGGTTAACAAGGGATGTTATGTAAGGTACCGTCAGGTGTTTTGGTGTCCATGGTTAACAAGGATGTTATGTAAGGTACCGTCAGGTGTTTTGGTGTTCATGGTTATCAGGGGATGTTATGTAAGGTACCGTCAGGTGTTTTGGTGTCAATGGTTAACAGGGGATGTTATGTAAGGTACCGTCAGGTGTTTTGGTGTCCATGGTTAACAGGGGATGTTATGTAAGGTACCGTCAGGTGTTTTGGTGTCCATGGTTAACAGGGGATGTTATGTAAGGTACCGTCAGGTGTTTTGGTGTCCATGGTTAACAAGGGATGTTATGTAAGGTACCGTCAGGTGTTTTGGTGTCCATGGTTAACAAGGGATGTTATGTAAGGTTCTGTCAGGTGTTTTGGTGTCTATGGTTAACAAGGGATGTTATGTAAGGTACCGTCAGATGTTTTGGTGGTCCATGGTTAACAAGGGATGTTATGTGAGGTTCTGTCAGGTGTTTTGGTGTCCATGGTTAACAGGGGGTTATGTAAGGTACCGTCAGGTGTTTTGGTGTCCATGGTTAACAGGGGATGTTATGTAAGGTACCGTCAGGTGTTTGGTGTCCATGGTTAACAGGGATGTTATGTAAGGTACCGTCAGGTGTTTTGGTGTCCATGGTTAACAAGGGATGTTATGTAAGGTACCGTCAGGTATTTTGGTGTCCATGGTTAACAAGGGATGTTATGTAAGGTACCGTCAGGTGTTTTGGTGTCCATGGTTAACAGGGGATGTTATGTAAGGTACCGTCAGGTGTTTTGGTGTCCATGGTTAACAGGGGGTGTTATGTAAGGTACCGTCAGGTGTTTTGGTGTCCATGGTTAACAGAGGATGTTAGTTCAGAAATTTGGTGGCGGCCCTCTCACTAGTCGAGACGCTTACTTAGTCTGGCTCCCCTACAAAGTGATGATATTAATCATTAGGGGCTGAGGTCTTATTTGACTACCTTAGGTCACAATAAGCACTACTGAACTCCACTCAAATGACCCACAAACGGTGCAGCCTTCTCTGATGGGTGACCTCACGACGCCTAGATATTGATAGCTCTTGTGGACTCTGTGCACTGAGACCACGACTCAGTGAACCCAGGTTTGGCAGTGAGTTGGAAAGTGGAGATGAGCGGTGTGGGGAGAATGGCACTGAAGCGGTACGGAGGATAGGCAGCCCAAAAATAAATGTTATCACAGACAATAATTTGTGCGCGCAATTTTTTTTTTTACCAAACATTTTTTTTTCCGGTGTCGTAATTGGCAACAGGTGATGCTGATGGTTGTTATCCCTGAGCGCCATCACCACGGCCACCCCACCTTCTGATGGAACACTAGAGAAGAAAGATGAAAGAAAGAAAGAAAGAAAGAAAGAAAGAAAAAAGAAAGAAAGAAAGAACGGAAGTATTTGTTTGTCTGTGTGTGTTGTGTGTGTGTGTGTGTGTGTGTGTGTGTGTGTGTGTGTGTGTGTGTGTGTGTGTTTGTTTGTTTGTTTGTTTGTTTGTTTGTTTGAGACTTTGTTGGGGTTTTTTTAAATCGAAGATCATAGTTTGATAAATCAAGCAGGATAATTAAGCCATACTAACAAACTCCACTTTCAGGCACCAATAGACACATTTTACGCAATTGTAACATTTAACTTCTCTATAAAACTTTATTGTGCCAACATCTTCCCGCACCTAGTTGTCCTTAGTTTCCGTTATTTCTGACCTTTGTGGCTGAACACAACAGGGCCATGCCCATTTAAAACTTTCAAGCGTATAACTTTGCCTTTGACTTTGTCTCATTCCCAATGTCCAAAGTGCGAGTAAAATCGACCCAGAGACTGTCGACAAAACATTTGCTAACATTTGTTTGTATGATATGTCCATTATAAACATCGTCACCACCACCACCTCATATCATGAATAAATAAATTACATAAAAATCATCTCATGCACAGTCATTGACGACTTACCAGAGATAATCTATCACAATTAAATCAGCTATTTGACTCTAAAAAGTGATTTCCTGTCGAAAACTTGGAGAGACACGCACACATCTGACAACATAGACACCTCAGGTCTGTCTGAATCAGCGTCTCCATGTTTCAAAGGGAGATTAACAGCACATTAAGGGAAATGGAGAGGAGAGGATGAGGTTTATCCTTTCAGAATTAATTGTGTCGTTGTTATTACCATGCACTGAGCTTTGAGATAAGTTGAAGTGACTGGTTGTTAGGCCTGGTTACTGAGACGTCAGGAACCGACTGCCTTGTTTGGCTTCCAAGCGGAATGCTAACAATGCTATTAGTCGTAGTCTATGATTTTTTTTTTCAGTTTGATGCTTTTGCGTCAGTGTTATTTGGACCTGGTGAGGGTTGTGAGAAGCGACAACAAAACAATGACTATCAGGAATGTTGCAGTAATACAGGGGGCTCACTGCTTCGTCTTCGCTCAGAGAGCAATGAAAAGAATCTTTCCCAAATGGTTCATCTGCTTTCTCTCTTCCTTTTGTGATAAAATATTCAGGCGAGAAAAAAAAAAAAAAAAAAGAAACTGCGTTGTTGTCATTTGCCTTTGCCTCTGAAAAGAAGGCAAGCTGGTCATTACACAGTCGCCTTTAGATGTTGTCATGTATGTCGTGATTGATGTCGTCACATTAGTACTCCTTCCTTTCAAGGAAGTGATCATTGTTGATCGATTAATCGCGCTGTTCTTTCGGTTTCTGTTTTAAAGAAAAATAGATATTTTCCCTATCGATAGAGATGTGTGTTCTGCCTGTGTTTGTGATTCTATGACAGAAATATGTTAACAATATTTTCTCGGTTATTTCTGGATTGCTCTTGACCAAATGGCATGGGCCGATGAGGAGACTGCATCAATCTGGAAGTTATGGCGCTACGGTCAAGGTCACAAAGACCTAACAGCGCCTAAATACAGCTTTTTTAGGAAAGTATGTGGACACCACTTTATTACGAACTGCTGAAAATATCAGAATTATATTCCCACTGTAGTGACAGTCCACCATTGTCTTTGCTTTAGGTCAAATTCCATTTCGCCTGATGCTTCTTCAAGGTGACGGTGACCTTGAGAAGCAGAAAGTCTGAATGTTCCGTTGTCATTTTGATATTAATAAGGAAATTGTTTGAATTGCTTGACTATCTTTTTTTTTATTTCATTTTATTTGTTTATTTATTCAGGGTTTTTTTTTTTGTTTGTTTTTAATTTGTTTGTTTTTTGTGTGTTTCTTTCTTGTGTGTGTTTGTTTCTTGTGTGTTTGTTTCTTGTGTGTGTTTGTTTCTTGTGTGTTTGTTTCTTGTGTGTTTGTTTCTTTGTGTGTTTGTTTCTTGTGTGTGTTTGTTTCTTGTGTGTTTGTTTCTTGTGTGTGTTTGTTTTTGTGTGTGTTTGTTTCTTGTGTGTTTGTTTCTTGTGTGTTTGTTTCTTGTGTGTGTTTGTTTCTTGTGTGTGTTTGTGTTTTGTGTGTGTGTTTGTTTCTTGTGTGTGTTTGTTTTCTTGTGTGTTTGTTTCTTGTGTGTGTTTGTTTCTTGGTGTGTTTGTTTCTTGTGTGTTTGTTTCTTGTGTGTTTGTTTCTTGTGTGTGTTTGTTTCTTGTGTGTGTTTGTTTCTTGTGTGTGTTTGTTTCTTGTGTGTTTGTTTCTTGTGTGTGTGTTTGTTTCTTGTGTGTGTTTGTTTCTTGTGTGTGTTTGTTTCTTGTGTGTTTGTTTCTTGTGTGTTTGTTTCTTGTGTGTTTGTTTCTTGTGTGTTTGTTTCTTGTGTGTGTTTGTTTCTTGTGTGTTTGTTTCTTGTGTGTGTTTGCTTCTTGTGTGTTTGTTATTGATTGATGTAATTGATAGCTTTCCTTCAGAGAGGGATGCACACAATATTACAGATAGCTATCATTGATGTCCTTTTCATCGACGTCGTTGTCACATTATTTGTGGATCTCACAGGAATACCTCATTCGTCTGTCGCCTTACGTCGTCACGGGTGTTGCGGGGACAATAATCCGATGGTCATTAGACAGTCGACAGTGTGAAGAGAAGGGATGTTAAGCAACGTCAAGGTCTCTACTTCTTCCTGGCCTTCGTGGTCTGTCTCTTGCCCAACACGCTAGGTGTCCTTTTGTGGCTTGGTCAGCTAGCTGGCGATGTGTTCAATTCTTCTCAGACAACCAGACAACCAAACGTTTTGCTGATAAATATGGCAATGAACTGGGACCTGGTGTCTCTGATTATGTCACTTCTGGTGTTGTTGACAGCCAGTCTCAAATAGTGTGTCTTGTGTCTGTGAGAAGTTTGTGTTTTAACAGCTTGTTAAAAGATTATTTGGGTGTACGTGTAATATCCTCTACAGGACTGATAAATTGCGTTGTGTTGTGTTGTGTTGTGTTGTGTTGTGTTGTGTTGTGTTGTGTTGTATCATATTGTGTTGTGTTGTGTTGTATCATATTGTGTTGTGTTGTATCATATTGTGTTATGTTGTGTTGTGTTGTATCATATTGTGTTGTGTTGTGCTGTGTTGTGTTGTGCTGTGTTGTGTTGTGTTGTGTTGTATCATATTGTGTTGTGTTGTGTTGTATCATATTGTGTTGTGCTGTGTTGTGTTGTGTTGTGTTGTATCATATTGTGTTGTGTTGTGTTATGTTGTATCATATTGTGTTGTGCTGTGTTGTGTTGTGTTGTATACACATTGTGTTGTGTTGTGTTGTATCATATTGTGTTGTGTTGTGTTGTGTTGTGTTGTGTTGTGCTGTGTTTAGTGGATTGGATTGGATTGTACTATTGTACAAAGAGTGTTGTTATTAGGCTTTGTTGTTGTGTTCAACGTTGTTGTGGGAGTACAAACAGTAGCATTGTACATGTAGTCAACGATGTCATCAGTTCTGTTGGCGTTGTTATTGTCTGAGAAAACTGCAAGCAGAGCAGTAAATAGTCAGTCGCCTGTCATGTCGTCAGTTTGTCTCGTCACTGTTGCCGTAGTGCTTTTGTTTCTCGTCGGAGTGTGTCCAGTGCTTTTCCTAGTCGTCATTTATGCTGTCATTTTGATCCTCACTGTCATCACCTTTACCTTCATTCAGAGAGGCACGAGTATTAATAGTCGCCAATGGTGCCATATACCCCCTTCCCCCACCCCCGACACACACATACACACACACACACACACACATACACACACATACACACACACACACACACACACACACACACACACACACACCACACACACACACACACGCACACACACACACACACACACACACATTTACAGTTCAGTTCGTAAGAGCAGTGTAAACAGTGCTATTAATCACCAGCTGCCGTTGATGTTAATTGTGCTGGCATTGTCGTTGTATTAGTGTTGCTTCTGAAAAGATACCAATGAGGCTATTAATAGTTATGACGTAGGTTTGTTTGTTTCTTTCTTTCTTTGACGTCATTGTTGTGGACATAGTTTTGCTTTCGACCGACAGGAGCGCTAAGATTGCTGTTGACAGCTCGAAGTTGTGTGTGTGTGTGTGTGTGTGTGTGTGTGTGTGTGTGTGTTGTGTGTGTGTGTGTGTGTGTGTGTGTGTGTGTGTGTGTGTGTGTGTGTTCGTTCGTTCCTTGATTTAATGTCTTTTCACTATGAATGATATTAGACGGGCAAAAATGGCACGGAGGATGAAATTAGGGGTGAGGGGGAAGGGGGGGGGGCAGTGGGGAACAGAGTAAGAGACGGAAATAGATTTAAAGGAAGCGGTAAAAAGGACATGGATGAACAGAGATATGAAACTAGAACAACGCTAACATCAATAATGGAAAATAAAAATTGTCATAAAAACAAAACAAAACAAACAATGATAATTATTATAATAATAACCTTAAAGTAACGCATTAATAGGACTGAACCAATGATTCTGAAATTTTAACTAACAAAACTTGAATTGATATTACTTCTTTAAAATGCGTGTCAAGATAGTTTCCTTGTGTAAACAGCTGTGGTTGTGCGTGTGTGCGTGTGTGTGTGTGTGTGTGTGTGAGAGAGAGAGAGAGAGAGAGAGAGAGAGAGAGAGAGAGAGAGAGAGCTGTCATATTAGTTTTTGTAGTGTGAGCGATGTTAACAAAGCTTACAAACCGTTTGTTATTCTTTTTTTTCACCTTCTGCTTCTTCGTCTTTTTTTTCTGTGTTCAACTAAAATAATAAAGTAAATGTAGACATAGGGAATAGTAGGGCTCTTAGGGTTTGTAACAATATACCAGCCTTAACTTTGCTTGGCCCTTGGCGCTCATTTCTGTTTTCTGAAATGTGTTCTACTTGTCGTTGTTGTCATAGTAGTTTTATTTCTGAGAGGGTGCAGTCATTGCTTTGATAGTTGCTGGCATATCGTCATTGTTGTCGTCACCGATGTCATCACATTAGTCTGTCGTTCACTGTGTTGCAGAGATCGGCGAGACGGGCGAGGTGCTGGTCATTCACAACGTCACCAGGTACTGTGACGACGAGTACGAGTGTGTGGCCTTCAACAACGTGCCTCAGACCGCACACCGCACCATCCGTGTTTACGTCGAGTGTGAGTTATGGGTCTATGAGTTGTGGGTTGTGAGTCTTTGGGTGAGTTGTGAGTTGTTGGTCTTTGGGGTAAGTTGTGAGTTGTTGGTCTTTGGGGTAGTTGTGGGTCTTTGGGATGAGTTGTGAGTTGGTTGGCTTTGGGGTGAGTTGTGGGTCTTTGGGGTGAGTTGTTGGTCTTTGGGGTGGGTTGTGAGTTGTTGGTCTTTGGGGTGAGTTGTGGGTCTTTGGGGTGGATTGTTGGTCTTTGGGGTGAGTTGTGAGTTGTTGGTCTTTGGGGTGAGTTGTGGGTCTTTGGGGTGAGTTGTGAGTTGTTGGTCTTTGGGGTGAGTTGTGGGTCTTTGGGGTGAGTTGTTGGTCTTTGGGGTGAGTTGTGGGTCTTTGGGGTGAGTTGTGAGTTGTTGGTCTTTGGGGTGAGTTGTGGGTCTTTGGGGTGAGTTGTGAGTTGTTGGTCTTTGGGGTGAGTTGTGGTCTTTGGGGTGAGTTGTGGGACTTTGGAGTGGGTTGTGAGTTGTTGGTCTTTGGGGTGGGTTGTGAGTTGTTGGTCTTTGGGGTGGGTTGTGAGTTGTTGGTATTTGGGGTGAGTTGTGGGTCTTTGGGGTGGGTTGTTGGTCTTTGGGGTGAGTTGTGAGTTTTGGTCTTTGGGGTGAGTTGTGGGTCTTTGGGATGAGTTGTGAGTTGTTGGTCTTTGGGGTGAGTTGTTGGTCTTTGGGGTGAGTTGTGGGTCTTTGGGGTGAGTTGTTGGTCTTTGGGTGAGTTGTGGGTCTTTGGGGTAAGTTTGTGGTCTTTGGGGTGGGTTGTGAGTTGTTGGTCATTGGGATGGGTTGTGAGTTGTTGGTCTTTGGGGTGGGTTGTGAGTTGTTGGTTTTGGGGTGGGTTGTTGGTCTTTTGGGTGGGTTGTGAGTTGTTGGTTTTGGGGTGGGTTGTTGGTCTTTGGGGTGGGTTGTTGGTCTTTGAGGTGGGTTGTGGGTCTTTGGGGTGGGTTGTGGGTCTTTGGGGTGAGTTGTTGGTCTTTGGGGTGAGTTGTTGGTCTTTGGGGTGGGTTGTGGGTGTTTGGGGTGGGTTGTGGGTCTTTGGGGTGGGTTGTGGGTCTTTAGGATGGGTTGTGGGTCTTTGGGGTGGGTTGTGGGTCTTTAGGATGGGTTGTGGGTCTTTGGGGTGAGTTGTTGGTCTTTGGGGTGAGTTGTTGGTCTTTGGGGTGGGTTGTGGGTCTTGGGGTGGGTTGTGGGTGTTTGAGTTGTGGGTTGTGGGTCTTTGGGGTGGGTTGTGAGTTGTTGGTCTTTGGGGTGAGTTATGGGTCTTTGGGGTGGGTTGTGAGTTGTTGGTCATTGGGATGGGTTGTGGGTCTTTAGGATGGGTTGCGAGTTGTTGATCATTGGGATGGGTTGTGAGTTGTTAGTCTTTGGGGTGGGTTGTTGGTCTTTGGGGAAGGTTGTGGGTTGTTGGTTTTTGGGGTGGGTTGTTGGTCTTTGGGGAAGGTTGCGAGTTGTTGGTCTTTGGGGTGGGTTGTGAGTTGTTGGTCTTTGGGGTGAGTTATGGGTCTTTGGGGTGGGTTGTGAGTTGTTGGTCATTGGGATGGGTTGTGGGTCTTTAGGATGGGTTGTGAGTTGTTGGTCATTGGGATGGGTTGTGAGTTGTTAGTCTTTGGGGTGGGTTGTGAGTTGTTGGTTTTGGGGTGGGTTGTTGGTCTTTGGGGTGGGTTGTTGATCTTTGGGGTGGGTTGTTGGTCTTTGGGGTGGGTTTTTGGTCTTTGGGGTTGGTTGTTGGTCTTTGAGGTGGGTTGTGGATCTTTGGGTTGGGTTGTTGGTCTTTGGGGTGGGTGGTTGGTCTTTGGAATGGGTTGTGGGTGTTTGGGATGGGTTTGGGTTGCTGGTCTTTGGGGTGGGTTGTGGGTCTTTTGGATGGGTTGTGGGTTGTTGGTCTTTTGGGTGGGTTGTGGGTCTTTGGGGTGGTTGTGGGTTGTAGGTCTTTGACATAAAGTTGCGAGTGATGAATCTATAAGGATGAGTTGCGAGTTGTAGACTTTTGGGATTAGGTTGAGTTGTGAGTCTTCAGGATATATTGTGAGTTGCGGGTGTCTTGGGTTGGATGTGAGTTGTAGGTCATTTCAGTCAGTTGATCCTGTAGGGTGTGTGGACGGGCAGGTGGATAAACGTTTAATTAGTGAGCGAGAGATATGTATATATATGGGTGGGTGGCTGAATGGTTGTTCGTTGAGTGGAATTAGGTCTGTCAGGTAGTGGATTAAGTAGTTAATTGGTTGGGTTGTTGATTCGTTCATTGATTAGTTAGTTTGTAATGTGATCGGTAAGTGTGCTGACTGTGTGTCGCTGGTTCTTGGCTAAATGTTTCATTGCTTTGGGAGGGTGGTTTGTTCACTGGGTGGTAGGGCCTCTGGATCTTTGGTTTGGTCGACTGGTTAGTTGGTTGGTTCGACTGGTTAGTTGGTTGGTAAGTTGCTTGGTTTGTCGGTTGGTCCGTTGGCTTGTTGATTCGCTGGTTGGTTGGCTAGCCATCCTGCTGTCTGTTTGAGTCAGTGGGTCTGATGGTATGAGGAATTTTTGTCGGTTAATTGGCTGCTTCGTTGATTGATTATTGAGCAACTGATCTTTGTTGAGGTGTTATCTTTTGTTTGATTTTTTGTTTTGTTTGTTGTTGTTGTTTTGCTGTTTTGTTTTCTTTTACGGTTTTTGGTTGTCTTTTATTTGTTTGCTAGTCAGGGGTTGTTTGTTTATTTATTTTGTTGGTTTGGGTTGGTTGGCTGGTTGCTTGCTTGCTTGGTTAGATAGTTGGTATAAGTGTTTTTGCCTGATGATCTCGACTTTTTTCAGGATAGGGATGTTATTGTACTCTCCCTCTCTCTCTTTCTCTCTCTCTCTCTCTCTCTCTCTCTCTCTTTCTCTCTCTCTCTCTCTCTCTCTCTCTCTTCTCTCTCTCTCTCTTCTCTCTCTCTCCTCTCTTTCTCTCTCTCTCTCTCTTTCTCTCTCTCTCTCTCTCCCTTTCTCTCTCTCTCTCTCTCCCTCTCTCTCTCTCTCCCCTCTCTCTTTCTCACTCTCTCTTTAACTAATAATTGTCATTGTACATATGTGACCTCCCACCACCAATTCAGTCTTAACTCGTCAGTCAGTCGAACAGCACAAGGAGCTGAAAAGGTGACTGAGGGTCTTCTGGGGTGTTTTGACTTTTTCTCAAAATCGACTTCTGTGGATTATAGTCTATCGCTCATAGGAAGTTTTTTCTTGAAAAACAATATCATTAATCAATTAAGAATCGTATTTTGATGCACTGATCGTAGCAGAAAGAACGCAATTTCTTACCAAAAGTACCTATTTTTTTCTCATATTGTGAACCGTAACATGTACAGAACCCTACATGTGACATCTGACAGAAAGCTCTTTGATGCATCTTTCAGATAATGACAGCTACGATTAGAAACAAACCGGATCAAAGCCACCAGATAAAGAAATTCAAGGAAAATGTGTAGGAGAGTACATAAAAACTTGGAGGCTGTTTTCTCAAATGGCCCCATACAACTTAAATGACTTTAAACATACATAGCGTCTACATTTTTTTGAGTACAAGCTTTATTCAAGTACCAAAATAATCATCAGAATGTACACTTTCCAGTGATATGTATATCTCAAAATACCCAAAATACTAGTTAAGACTGATTTTGTGCTGGGAGGTCACATATGCTATCCGTCTTTATTTTTTGTTTAATGTAAGAGACAGTTTTGTTTCATTTGATGCACGGGGGAGAGACAGACAGACAGACGGAGACAAAGACTGAGACAGAGAGAGACATCATGTGTGTATATGTACGTGTATGTGTGTGTGTGTGTGTGTGTGTGTGTGTGTGTGTGTGTGTGTGTGTGTGTATGTGTGTGTGTGTGTGTGTGTGTGTACGGAAACTGACATGTAGGAGCGGAGATTTTTCTTATGCCTATTCAACATTGTATGTTTTGGGTCAATACCTCTCTACTTAGCGGCAGGGCTTGACATGCCTTTGCTATAATTATGACTGCCTCTATGCTAATTGTCATTATGCTATTGTGAAGCACGTGGGTCCTTTCAAGAAGAAGTACTGTACAATAATACTATAATATGTACCATGTATGTTCATCAGTGTGTAGTGTGCATTTGATGTTCAATTTAACAAACTCTTACGTTCACCTGCGAGGTCTGGTATTTCTGACATACCGTACACGTTAATAACTCGGAAAACATTCATCGGTGCATTTCGACAACCAAAGTAGCGTACAATAGTTATCTTTTACTACACATGCCACCGTAGTTTTATGACGTTCCCTGTCATCTAGTGCCACCCGTTACATTTGTACGCTCTGTCAGTGTCAAAAACGACTGCAATGTATCCTGCTCTCTGCTTTTATATAAACTCCTGAACCACAAAAACTACCACAGTTATTATCTGCTGTCTGTCATTTAGTCCCACCAGAAGTACGACTTCCCAACCGTAAAATCGGTCAAAGCAAGGGGAAAACGACCATTCTGGAGTGTGTGGTGACGGCCTATCCCCACGCCCTCACAGTGTGGAAACGACATGGCAAGGACATTGAACGCAACTCCAAGTACAACTTAGAGGTAAGGCTGTGTTCCTTTATAGCCTCTCACAATATTGTCAAGATGGTGAGAGTCGGGGAGTGAGGGGGTGGCGGGACAGGAAGGAAGGAAAGAGAGAGAGAAAGTGGGAGGAAAAGAGAGAAAGTGAGAAGGAGAAAAAACTTAAAGCGCAGCCCTAAGTAGGGTTATCAGACAAGGCGGCGTGAGACGATGGAGGGAAGAGAACAGTTGACAATGGGCACAGCACAGTCAGCATTGTAGAAAGAACCGTCACAAACCGTCACTTCATAGATGACACTGATGGCCTGGCGGGAAGTGACCGCCAAGCTTGTTTAAAAATTAAACATCGACAAGATGTGGTGAGGAAATCAACGCAGAGAAGGTCAAATTGATGTAGGAAGTATTCAGCAATTCACTGACCTGGGATCCATCATTAGCAGTGAGGGATTCAAACTAGAAAACCTCACGAGGACGGCAGAGCCACCATCACCACAGTCCAGGCTGAAACTTGTATGGAAGGACAAGAATGTCTACATGAAACATAATATCAGTCGATTACGTGCACCGGTATATTCCATTTGCCTGTATGCATGCGAGACATGGACCCTCACAGCAGATGTGGAAAGACGAATGCAAGCCATGGAAATGTGGCATTACAGTAAGAAACTAAACACCAATACACTGATCAGATCACCAGTGAACCATTGCGCCAACACATCAAGCAGCACACTATAGACCGTATGAAGATCTACCGACTTCAGTTAAGAAGACTAAGCGGTATGGCCATGTAACAAGATCAGCTGGACTTCCTAGGAGAAAGACAGAGAGGAAGTCAGGAAAAACGATGAAATTACACAAGTGCAGAATGGACAGAGAAAACATTTGCACTGACTCAGGGTTTGTCAAACAACCGACAGAGCTGGAAGAATCTGTTAAACACTTCTTTGGTGAGGCGCCCCAGTAACTCTCCATGAAGTTAAAACAGAAGAAAACGCAGACAGAGAAAGAAAATAGGATGTGGGGGAAAGGAGAGAGAAGGGGGAGGGGTCAGAGAGGGGAAGGGGGATAGAGACGGCAGACCGTGTTTGTTGATGTGCAGAAAGGAATTCTTCATAATGAGGGAGGAGGGGAGGTTGGGAGGAGAGAGAGAGAGAGAGGGTGCAGAACGTACAGAGAAAAAGGGAGAGAGAGAGAGAGATGGGGCAACTGTATGGTAAATGTGGGGGCTACGGGAAACAGCTTCATGGGAAGACAAACAGAGTACAGTTGTGTATTTGAGAGAGAGGGAAGGAGAAAGTTAACTAGTTCAGTTAACACAAGCTCCTGACTGAAGTAAAAAGATGGAAAAGAGTGGTAGAGTGAGAGATGGCGAGACATACTAGCGATGTGATGTGAACTGGTGGATTTAGATAAGGGATCAATTTCACAATAAAGAGAAAGAGAGATCTCTTGTCAGCATTTGTTGTGAATTCAGCTTCCCAACCACTTGTACGAAACAGAGACAGCATGAAGAAAAGAGACAGACAGACAGACAGACAGAGAAAGAAAGAGAAAGAGATTCAGAGAGAGACAGATGTCGTTGCGCACTAATAATGTATGAATGAGAGTGAAAGAGAGAGAGAGGGAGAGAGAGAGAGTGTGTGTGTGTGTGAATGTGTGTGTGTGTGTGTGTGTGTGTGTGTGTGTGTGTGTGTGTTGTTGTGTGTGTGTGTGTGTGTGTGTGTGTGTGTGTTATTCGTTGTCGTTATTGTTCTTCATCTTTTAAGCGCTCCCAGTTTTCCGTGTTCAGATGGGTGTTAAGGTTTTTAATAAGCTGTTTTGCCCATACTATTTCAGGGGATGGGTGTATACAGCTGTTTTGCCAAAACTATTGCAGGGGATGTGTGTATATAGCTGTTTTGCCACACTATAGCTAGGGGATGGGTGTATAAGCGTTTTGACCAACTATTGCAGGGGATGGGTGTATACAACTGTTTTGCCCACACTATGCAGGGGATGGGTGTATACAGCTGTTTTGCCCACACTATTAGCAGGGGATGGGTGTATATCAGCTGTTTTGCCCATACTATTTCAGGGGATGGGTGTATAAGCTGTTTTGCCCACACTATAGCAGGGGATGGTGTATATAGCTGTTTTGCCCACACTATTAGATGATGGGTGTATATCAGCTGTTTTCCCATACTATGTAGGGGATGGGTGTATACAGCTGTTTTGCCCACACTATTCAGGGGATGGGTGTATACAGCTGTTTTGCCCACACTATTAGTAGGGGATGGGTGTATAAGCTGTTTTGCCCACACTATGTAGGGGATGGGTGTATACAGCTGTTTTGCCCACACTATGAGGGGATGGGTGTATATCAGCTGTTTTGCCCATACTATTCAGGGGATGGGTGTATAAGCTGTTTTGCCCACACTATAGCAGGGGATGGGTGTATATAGCTGTTTTGCCCACACTATAGCAGGGGATGGGTGTATACATGCTGTTTTGCCCAACTATAGCAGGGGATGGGTGTATACAGCTGTTTTGCCCACACTATGTAGGGGATGGGTGTATACTAGCGTTTTTGCCCACACTATAGCAGGGGATGGGTGTATATAGCTGTTTTGCCCACACTATGCAGGGGATGGGTGTATACAGCTGTTTTGCCCATACTATTGTAGGGGATGGGTGTATACAGCTGTTTTGCCCATACTATAGCAGGGGATGGGTTATATAGCTGTTTTGCCCACACTATAGCAGGGGATGGGTGTATATAAGCTGTTTTGCCCACACTATAGCAGGGGATGGGTGTATATAGCTGTTTTGCCCAACTATTTGTCAGGGGATGGGTGTATATAGCTTTTTGCCCACACTATAGCAGGGGATGGGTGTATACAGCTGTTTTGCCCACACTATAGTAGGGGATGGGTGTATAAGCTGTTTTGCCCATACTATTCAGGGGATGGGTGTATACAGCTGTTTTGCCCATACTATTGTAGGGGATGGGTGTATACAGCTGTTTTGCCCATACTATTGTAGGGGATGGGTGTATACAGCTGTTTTGCCCAACACTATTGCAGGGGATGGGTGTTTACATGTTTTGCCCATACTATTGTAGGGGATGGGTGTATACAACTGTTTTGCCATACTATGTAGGGGATGGGTGTATAAGCTGTTTTGCCCATACTATTGTAGGGGATGGGTGTATACAACTGTTTTGCCCATACTATAGCAGGGGATGGGTGTATACAATGTTTTGCCCAACTATTGTAGGGGATGGGTGTATACACTGTTTTGTCCACACTATGTAGGGGATGGGTGTATACATGTTTTGCCCATACTATTGCAGGGGATGGGTGTATACAATGTTTTGCCCACACTATAGCAGGGGATGGGTGTATACATCTGTTTTGCCCATACTATAGCAGGGGATGGGTGTATACAGCTGTTTTGCCCATACTATAGCAGGGGATGGGTGTATACAGCTGTTTTGCCCAACTATGCAGGGGATGGGTGTATACAACTGTTTTGCCCATACTATAGCAGGGGATGGGTGTATACAGCTGTTTTGCCCAACTATTGTAGGGGATGGGTGTATACATCTGTTTTGCCCACACTATAGCAGGGGATGGGTGTATACATCTGTTTTGTCCATACTATAGCAGGGGATGGGTGTATACAGCTGTTTTGCCCATACTATTGTAGGGGATGGGTGTATACATCTGTTTTGCCCACACTATAGCAGGGGATGGGTGTATACAGCTGTTTTGCCCATACTATTGTAGGGGATGGGTGTATATAGCTGTTTTGCCCACACTATTGTAGGGGATGGGTGTATACAATGTTTTGCCCATACTATTGTAGGGATGGGTGTATATAGCTGTTTTGCCCACACTATTGTAGGGGATAGGTGTATATAGCTCTTTTGCCCACACTATAGCAGGGGATGGGTGTATATAGCTGTTTTGCCCATACTATTTCAGGGTATGGGTGTATATAGCTGTTTTGCCCACACTATAGCAGGGGATGTGTGTATATAGCTGTTTTGCCCACACTTTAGTAGGGGATGGTGTATATAGCTGTTTTGCCCATACTATTTCAGGGGATGGGTGTATATAGCTGTTTTGCCCACACTATTGTAGGGGATAGGTGTATATAGCTCTTTTGCCCACACTATAGCAGGGGATGGGTGTATACAGCTGTTTTGCCCACACTATAGCGGGGCATGGGTGTATATAGCTGTTTTGCCCATACTATTTCAGGGGATGGGTGTATATAGCTGTTTTGCCCATACTATAGCAGGGGATGGGTGTATACAGCTGTTTTGCCCACACTATTGTAAGGGATGGGTGTATACAGCTGTTTTGCCCATACTATTGTAGGGGATGGGTGTATACAGCTGTTTTGCCCATACTATTGTAGGGGATGGGTGTATACAGCTGTTTTGCCCACACTTATAGCAGGGGATGGGTGTATATAGCTGTTTTGCCCATACTATTGTAGGGGATGGATGTATACAGCTGTTTTGCCCATACTATTGTAGGGGATGGGTGTATACAGCTGTTTTGCCCACACTATAGCAGGGGATGGGTGTATATAGCTGTTTTACCCACACTATTGTAGGGGATGGGTGTATACAGCTGTTTTGCCCATACTATTACAGGGGATGGGTGTATATAGCTGTTTTGCCCATACTATAGCAGGGGATGGGTGTATACAGCTGTTTTGCCCACACTATTGTAAGGGATGGGTGTATACAGCTGTTTTGCCCATACTATTGTAGGGGATGGGTGTATACAGCTGTTTTGCCCACACTATTTCAGGGGATGGGTTATATAGCTGTTTTGCCCACACTATTGTAGGGGATGGGTGTATACAGCTGTTTTGCCATACTATAGCAGGGGATGTGTTCCTGCACAGTCTGCGTACTCTGTCTTCGGTGGGCGTGCTTGATCGATGTTTTCATGTTTCCATAAGCCAGCGGACATTGACATGACTTACGTGAACTTTAATGTGCATATTTGATGTTCTGTGTACGTACTAATTCGATAGGGGGGGGGGGGGGTAGGCACTAACAGGTCTGCACACATGTTGATTTGGGAGATAGAAATCTCCAGCGTGTAAACCACCAGAGGAAAGTAGTCTGCCCAGACAGGATTGAGCCCAGACCTTCCCATTGTTTGTTGTTTTCATGAGTGTGGCAGTTGATTGAGATGAGTGTAGGGCCAACCTATGAGTGTAACAATGCTCCAAAAGTAAAGCGAAATGACAACTAGTTCAACTGGGTTGTGACATACAATGAAATAAACACAAAATAAAATAAAATCAAATTTAAAAAAAAAAAGTGAATAAGCAGCCGACGTATATTTTTCCCTCTCTTTGAAACACTCTCTCTCTCTCTACCTCTCTCACCCTCTCTCTCTCTCTCCTCTCTCTCCCTCCTCTCTCTCTTCTTCTCTCCTCTCTTTCTCTGTCTCTCTTCTCTTCTCTCTCTCTCTCTCTCTCTCTCCTCTCTCTCTCTCTCTCTCCTCTCCTCCCTCTCCTTCTCTCTCTCTCTCTCTCTCTCTCTCTCTCTCTCTCTCTCTCTCTCTCTTGACGTTCGTAAAAGGATCACAAAAGACAAAAACAAAACAAAAGTTAAAAGCGTGAGAGAGTGGGCAGCTGAAATACAGATATCAAAAGCGTGTGAAGTTTGGCGTAGTTTTGAATTAAACTTTTTGTGTAGATTTTAGCTGAATGCGGGTACACGGCTCACTACATTTTTATCTCCCTTTGTAAATACAGGAGATTGTTTCATTGTGACCGAATAAAATGTGTGTGTGTGTGTGTATGAGTGTGTATGTGTGCGCGCGCTTGTGTGTATATGTGCGTGCATGTGTGTGTGTGGCTGTGTGCACGCGCGCGTGGGCACGTGTCTCTCTCTGTTTTTGATAAAACAAAATGTGTGGACTTGGATGTCTCGGCTCTTTTTGGATAGATCTTTACCAAATTTGTGTCAACAATGTGGACCGTTGAGAAAGTGTGAAAGGTCAAAGGCACCAATATGAAGATCACACGATGCCAGAAAGTTCCTAAAATCAGTACTTTCCGATCTAGTCTCCACATGCTGAAGTAGACATTCCTTGGAGTTTAATCACAGCCACATGTTAACTGCAGTGTGTTTGATTTCGGACTTGCCGTGTCCTAGAGTGGATGTCAAGCAAGACTATCGAGCCCTGTCCACCCGGCTTTTCAAACATAAGCCCTCAGTTAATATGTTTAGAGATTGCGACATTGTTGATGTGTCTGTGTGGTCGTTAAATGTCAATGGAGTCTTGTCAAATACGTGTTTCGATGACCTAGCCAGCTCATGGGTTTATGTGCAGGCTTAAGACATGTGCAACGGTCACCATACACGTGGCACCTGTGACGTTAGTGCATATGGAATTCGTTCTGAGCGCGGAGAAGTCGTATTTAGAAAGTGAAACTGTAACCGACACCGTAGTTTTCGTTGAGAGCGTGACAGACGTATGCGTCCGATAGATCTGGTTTATTTTTGTTGTGTGTAGGCCTACTGAAATCAACCAAAGGGAATTAATTCTGTTATGGGACCCTCAGATAGTTTTGTAGCAAGTCTTTTCTTTTCTGATTCTATCATAGCATCTTTATGATGTGTTTGAATTGGCCCAGTG
Source organism: Monoplex corrugatus (assembly GCA_030674185.1). Lineage (NCBI taxonomy): Eukaryota > Metazoa > Mollusca > Gastropoda > Littorinimorpha > Ranellidae > Monoplex > Monoplex corrugatus. The sequence continues at coordinate 77,909,317 of JAPXFY010000013.1, read as the reverse complement.
CCACCCAGTTCCTAGAATCACCTGCATTTCAACATAGCGACTGACAGACAAAAAGTTCACAGTGTAGTGTGGACTTGTGGCTGTTTTCGTACTTTCCCATACATACGTACATCCATACATGTATGCATACATAATACTTACATTCATACATAATACATACATACATACATACATGCATGCATACATACATACGTACGTACGTACGTACGTACATAATACGCACGTACATACATACACACACATACATACATACATAATACGTACGTACATGCATACATATATACGTGCATACATACATGCATACATACACACATACATACATACATACATACATACATACATACATGCAGAGTAGAATATCATACATAGATACATACATATATACATACACACACTCATACACGCATGCATACATACATGCATACATAATACATACATGTGTACATACATACATACATACATAATACATTCATGCATGCATGCACGCATGCATACATACATACATACATGCATACATGCATACATACATACATACATACATACATACATGCATACATACATACATACATACTTACATACATGCATACATACATACATACATACATACATGCATACATACATACATACATACATACATCATACATACATACATACATACATACATACATAATTACATACATACATAACATACATATACATACATACATACATACATACAGACATACAGACATACAGACATCAACATCATACATACATACATACATACATACATACATACATACATACATACATACATACATACATACATGTGTATGTTCTACCTGACTGAGTGGTGATCTGTCAGCCAGTCTGTTAGACAGACGGCAGCCGAGGTCTTGTGTGTAGTATGCATTCAGCACTCGTAACACTTCCCACGGCAACAAACAACTTGTTAACAGAAAATTATATTGGATGTTTATGCGGGGCATGCATTCAGCGCGCGTAAAACAGCAACAAAGAAATCATTTGTGTCAAAATCATGTGGAAAGTCCACTTCAATAGATCAACCAAAATACATACAGAAAATGACCAAAGGACAGGGTTTGACCATGACTACACACCTATACAGAGAGCACAGCCCTAATTTCAAACGGAAAATATTTTTTTCTGATAAATTATATGATACAAGGAAAACATTTTTTTCTGATAAATTATATAATGATACAGTATGGTTCAATTGAACAATATTTGGAAAGACCACAGCATAACAGCAGACCTTAAGATAAAAACTCTTAAAATGTCTTGTCTGGCCAGTGATGTTATACGGCTGCGAGGCATGGACAATGAAGAAAGAGGATGAAAGACGAGTGGAAGCAGCAGAGCTGTGTTTTACCGAAGACTGCTGAGGGTCAAATGGACGGATAGGCGCTCAAATGAAAGCATACTGAATGAGTTGGGTACTACACGCAAGCTCTAGTACTCATACAACGGAGGAAACTGAAATATGTTGGACACGCAATCCGTAATGAGAGAACAGACTTGATGTCCACTGTCCTCCAAGGTAAAGTGGAAGGAAAGAGAAACAGAGGACGGCCACCTGCATCACTTGCTAGAAACATCACAAACATCAGTGGCAAGAAACTCCAGGAGGTGGTCAGACTTAGCCAAGATCGAGAGTGCTGGAGGCAACTTGTGAGGACATCATGTGCAGCGGCCAACACTGTTCCCGGTGACGCCGACAGGTGAGACAGTGAGACAAATATAATACAGCACGCCCAAATCCTTCTGACAAGGACACAAGAGAATGAGAATCCATTAACCTTTAACAGATTCGTGTCTGTGGGGGTTGAAAGTCCCAAGGCTTTGTAATCTGATTCCTGAACAAGTTTAATGGCGTCTTGTTGGAATTATGGAATCTTTCCGCCGACTACTTCAGGAGTATTATAGTTATGTGTGTGTCAGTGTTCCGTGGCTGTTTCATACTCAATGGTTTGCGATGCAGTGTAATCATAGTATAACAAAAATGACTGTGAACTTTTTTCTTTTTTTTAAAGAAAAGTCTTTTAGAGAGCACAAAATGTCACTCCCTATGTGAAAGTTGTCGAGCGATAACGCCATTTATGTGATTTCATTCATCTTTTTTCGTTCGAAAGACGTAGATTTGCATTCTGGATAAACCATCTTGCATGCATTATTTGACATCATAAACACATACTTTTGTACTATGTTACATTGCATACATCTTTATACATATACACTATTGTACCATGTTACATTGCATACATCTTTATACATATATACTATTGTACCATGTTACATTGCATACATCTTTATACATATATACTATTGTACCATGTTACATTGCATACATCTTCATACATATATACTCTTGTACCATGTTACATTGCATACATCTTTATACATATATACTATTGTACCATGTTACATTGCATACATCTTTATACATATATACTATTGTACCATGTTACATTGCATACATCTTTATACATGTATACTATTGTACCATGTTACATTGCATATATTTTTATACATATATACTATTGTACCATTGTTACAATTGCTATTACATTTTTATACATATATATACTATTGTACCATGTTACATTGCATACATTTTATACATATATACTATTGTACCATGTTACATTGCATACATCTTTATACATATATACTATTGTACCATGTTACATTGCATACATCTTTATACATATATACTATTGTACCATGTTACATTGCATACATCTTTATACATATATACTATTGTACCATGTTATATTGCATACATCTTTATACATATATACTATTGTACCATGTTACATTGTATACATCTTTATACATATATACTATTGTACCATGTTACATTGCATACATCTTTATACATATATACTATTGTACCATGTTACATTGCATACATCTTTATACATATATATTATTGTACCATGTTACATTCATACATCTTTATACATATATATTTTGTACCATGTTACATTGCATACATCTTTATACATATATACTATTGTACCATGTTACATTGCATACATCTTTATACATATATACTAATGTACCATGTTACATTGCATACATCTTTATACATATATACTATTGTACATGTTACATTGTATACATCTTTATACATATATACTAATGTACCATGTTACATTGCATACATCTTTATACATATATACTAATGTACCATGTTACATTGCATACATCTTATATACATATATACTAATGTACCATGTTACATTGCATACATCTTTATACATATATACTATTGTACATGTTACATTGTATACATCTTTATACATATATATATTACATGTTAATTGTATACATCTTATACATTATACTATTGTACCATGTTACATGTATACATCTTTATACATATACTTCAAAATATATGTATTTTTGTGAATGTACAGGTTTACGATGAAGACGAGAACACCCTGACGTTGGCACTGCGCATACAGTCCCTGACGGAGGCGGACTACGGCCAGTACAAATGTGTCTCTGAAAACAAACTTGGCAAAGACTCTGAGACTATGATCCTTTATGGTGTGTGTGTGTGTGTGTGTGTGTGTGTGTGTGTGTGTGTGTGTGTGTGTGTGTGTGTGTGTGTTGTGTGTGTGTGTGTGTGTGTGTGTGTGTGTGTGTGTGTGTGTATTTGTGTGTGTTGTGTGTGTGTGTGTATTTGTGTGTGTTGTGTGTGTGTGTGTGTGTTGTTGGGGTGTGTGTATGTGTGTGTGTGTGTGTGTATTTATGTGTGTGTGTGTGTTGTGTGTGTGTGTGTGTGTATATTGTGTGTGTGTATATTTGTGTGTGTTGTGTGTGTGTGTGTGTGTATTTGTGTGTGTTGTGTGTGTATGGGGGGAGGTTGATATTAGTCAAGATGACCAAGTCATATTAGTTGGATCAACAATTATTTTAATACAATACATTGTTTCAGATTATAATCACAGTCTAAATGTTCATGTGTGTGCGTGTGTGTGTTGTGTGTGGGGGGGGGGTGTTGATATTAGTCAAGATGACCAAGTCATATTAGTTGGATCAACAATTATTTTAATACAATAATACATTGTTTCAGATTATAATCACGGTCTAAGTGTTCATGTGTGTGTTGTGTGCGTGTCTGTGTGTTTGTGTATGTGTGTGTGTGCGTATGTGTGTTGTGTGTGTGCGTGTTTGTGGGGTGTGTGTGTGCGCGCGAGAGCGCGTGTGTGTGTGTGTGTGTGTGTGTGTGTGTGTGTATGTGTGTGTGTGTGTGTATGTGTGAGTAAGTGCACATGTGATTGTTTATGCGTAGGTGCATGTGTGTACGGTTCTGCATGCGATTTGTGTGTGTGCAGTGTGTGTATGAGTGGGCGTGTTTACGGTCTGTGTGAATGTGGGTGCATTCGCGTATGCGTGTAGTGTAAGTGTATGTGTGTGTGTGTGTGTGTGAGTGTGTGTGTGTGTGTGTGTGTGTGTGTGTGTGTGTGTGTGTGTGTGTGTGTGTGTGTGTGTGTGTGTGTGTGTACTTGTGTAAAAGAGAGGGAGAAAGAGGGAGACAGAAATGCTGCAGTAGCACAACAGCATGTATCAGTTGGAATGCAAGTGATCACACCTCACCTGTTTCTATTGTTCCCGATTGTTACTTGTTTGTTGCTTTACTGCACGTTTGACTATCCGCAGAGTACCCAGTGGCAACTACCTCTACTACCACAACGACAGTAGCCCCACTTCCACGAAAAACGACAACGAAGTCATCAGATTATAAGCAGGACCCACAAATACCCAACAAAAGACCAGGTACAGCCCATGTTTAGCCCAACGCTGTAGTTTTCAGTAAGGGCTGTATTCACTTTGTGCTTTTGTATTATTCGAAAACACCGTGCATGTAAGTGTATGATTTCATCTTAAATTGACATGGTTGTGGGTTTGTCTGTCTGTCTGTCTATCTGTTGTCTGTCTGTCTGTCTGTCTGTCTGTCTGTCTGCCTGATGTTTGTTTGTGTGTCTGTGATCCATTTGTTTGGGCTTCTTTTTTTAAGAAAACAACACAAGAACAAACACACACGCACACACACACACACACTCTCTCTCTTTCTCTCTTTCGTTCTCTCTCTCTGTCTCTCTGTCTCTGTCTCTCTCTCTCTCTCTCTCTCTCTCTCTCTTTCTTTCTGTCTCTTCCCCCTCTCTCCCCACTCTCCCTCTTTCCTTCCTCCGCTCTCTGTCAAACACACACACACACATACACATACACACACACACACACACACACACACACACACACACACACACACACACACACACACACACACACCACACACACACATCACTCACTCACTCACTCATTCACACGCACGCTCTTGTAGACACTTAAGAAAATTACTTCTAAAAATCCTCAGCCGTCTAATAATATCACAGGAGATAAGTGACTTGTGAACACTTTCTGAAAGTCCTGGATGAGAAACTAGAACTGACCCAAACAGACAGGCTTCATAGTAGTACAAACAGAGTGAGGGAAATTGAGTTCTTGTGAAAACTTAGAGAGGGAGACCCAAGTGACATATGTAAGTATATAGGATTTTCATTATGTGATGCAGGTGGTAACTTATGTAGTGTCATTATTAATGTAAGGCTGAGGGAATGGATCAAGGACAATAATATTACAGGGTTTAGACAAAACTATAGAACTACTGATCATGTTTACATTAATGGCAGTTGTTCCGAAACAATTTGCAAACAGCCTAAGTTATAATGTGGCATTTACCCATTTTGAGAAAGTGTTTGGTTCTATGTGAAGAACATTTTCATGGGCCAGTTTTCATGCCATTATGGTATTAATGGCAAATTATATCGCTGTGTGAAAAGAATTACATGGAGGTAAAGACTTGGGTAAGATATAGTGCTACGTTCACTGATGTGATTATAAGGAATGAACTAGAGGGCAATCAGTAACCCTGTGTCATTGCTCTTATTTGTACATGAATTTGCTTTGGAGAAAAAAAATAATGGTAAGCATGCAGTCCATTTTTCATAATGTTGTATTTTCAGGACTTAGTCTCAGCCTTTAACCAGCTAAATAAGTTGTCCACTAGCGTTAAATTGTCGTATTTTCAGAACTTAGTCTCGGCCTTTATGTAAGTGAATATGTAAGTCTATAAACGATGAACATCACTGGTAATCATGGCCAAAAGGAAATGACACAAAAGTAAAGCCGGAAGTATAAAAGTCAATGGGCTGTGTGCAGATGACATCGCTCCAATCCAGGAGGAGTTACCTTTTCTTTCCTATGGTACGGGAAGGGCGCGTCTGCGAGTCTGCGGAATAGTCCGTGTCGGCACTGTTGGTTCGTTGCCTTTGTGCTGTTTACCGTCTTGACACCAGAAGAAAAATCAATTAAAGTAGCGAGGAAATAAAAAGTTAGGGATGGTAAACAATTGTTGTGTGATGGATGTCACAACAAACAGTCAAGAAAAAGACAAAACTACAGATCACTACGTGTGAACGAGGTGAAAAGACGGGCGGGGGCTGACATGGCAGAGATGGAGAGAATGGCTGGCAGCTTCAGATCAAAGACCTTATATTTGATTCAAACACGACCTACAGATTTATTTGTTCTGACCACTTTGAAAATAGTACGTTATCATGAGTGATACAGATTTATTTGTTTGTTTTTGTTGCATGCATGACTTTGAGAGAGATCTATTTTCGCTTTTACACACCACACACACACACACACACACACACACACACACACACACACACACACACACACACACACACACACACACACACACACACAACACACACACAACACACACACACAACACACACACACACACACACACATACACACACACCACACACATCACACACATACACACACACATACACACACACACAACACACACACATACACACACACACATACACGCAACACACACACAACACACACATACACACACACAACACACACATACACGCCACACACACACACACACACACACACACACACACACAGCACACACACCCACTTCCCCCCCCCCACTGTCTAAAAATTCTGTCGTAAAGCGGCGAACTTTATTATTGTTCATTCAAATGTGGTATCCGTGCTGGTGTGTGGTGTGTGTGTTGTTGTGTGTGTGCGCGCGCGCGCGCACTATGTGTGTGTGTGGTGCGTGTGTGTGTGGTGTCGTGTGTGTGTGTGTGTATGTGTGTGTATGTGTGCGCTCTTTCATTTGAAGTGTGTGTGTGTGCACACACATTGATGAACTTGTTTATCATAGTATTTTCACACACATTGATAGAACTTGTTTATATAGTATATTTTACACACACATTGATAGAACTTGTTTATCATAGTATATTTTACATACACATTGATAGAACTTGTTTATCATAGTATATTTTACACACACATTGATAGAACTTGTTTATCATAGTATATTTTACACACACATTGATAGAACTTGTTTATCATAGTTTTTTTACATACACATTGATAGAACTTGTTTATCATAGTATATTTTACATACACATTGATAGAACTTGTTTATCATAGAATATTTTACATACACATTGATAGAACTTGTTTATCATAGAATATTTTACATACACATTGATAGAACTTGTTTATCATAGAATATTTTACACACACATTGATAGAACTTGTTTATCATAGTATATTTTACACACACATTGATAGAACTTGTTTATCATAGAATATTTTACACACACATTGATAGAACTTGTTTATCATAGAATATTTTACACACACATTCAGTTTTACCTTTGTTAATGATGTGTTGTAATTTATGACCACATGAGTGAAGACTTGCATTATGGATACCAGTAACCCCGTCTGGAAACAGCTCTGAAGCCTGGACATGAAAACCAGAAGAAGTGAATGAAATAAGGTACTAAAAGAATCAAACAGAAATGATAACGGTCAGAAAAAAATCAGCCTGAGCTGGTGATAAAATCACTGGTGTGGAAGGTGGTGTACAATCTGGAACACGTATTCAGTCTGATGATGAAACTGATACTAACTGTCAATTTTGTTTGATTTTCTTGTTTCTCACCT
>JAPXFY010000013.1:77881250-77883750 GCA_030674185.1 Monoplex corrugatus | reverse complement strand
GATAGATAAATAAATAGATAGAGTCGTGTGTTTGTGTTGTGTTGTGTTGTATTGGGTCACATTGTTGGTACTGTGATTTTTTGAGTAACTTCCAATTGTTTTTGCCAGCTGATTTCGCTTAAATGAGCATGGCACCAGAGTATGATTGCCCTTCCTTGTACCCTACATTTTGTTTTCATTATTATTATTGTTATTATTATTATATCATTATTATTATTATATTCATCATCATCATTATCATTAGTATTATCATTATTATCGTTATTATTATTTTCGTCCAAGTCAAATGTGTACAGTTGTTGTGTTGCCATGTCTCTGCGAGAGAGGTAAATACAAACTACGTGCGATACTACAGTTTATCGTCTGATGCGAAAGATGACATCCACACCAGCCTTTCACGTCCAACAGAGGCCGTAGTAGTCTCAGGAAGGGAGATAAATGTGTGTTCAATCCGGGATCGGACACGAGGCATGTGACTTCCCAAGCAGCAGCACTCCTTCAAGCTGTGGTGTGACTCACGAGATGGAAGAAGACTTCGATAATCGTTTAGGCAGCGGCTGTAAGAACCTGTATCTGAATGAGGGTAAAGTGCTTGAGTCGTTACAAAACGACAAAATTACTTGATCTAGGCCACTGGACTTTGAGTGATAAGGAACTCCGTCAAACACTGAATAATGCACAGGCTGAAGGCTTCGGAATAGTAGGAACCCGATCTGTTGGACTGTGCTCAGTCAAAAGTCACCAGTAGGTGTCAACAATAGACATCAGTAGGTGTCAACAATAGACATCAGTAAGTGTCAACAATAGACATCAGTAGGTGTCAACAATAGACATCAGTAGGTGTCAACAATAGACATCAATAGTGTCAACAATAGACATCAGTAATGTCAACAAACATCATATGTCACATACCAGTAGGTATCAACATTAGTCATCACCAAGGACAGCAACGTTGTGGAGCCTAGTTCAGATCCATAGTGAGCGAAAAGATTATAAACCATCTAGTAAGTGGATCAAGTCTCTCTAGAGTAGTAATCAAAGAACATAACTCTTGAGAGTCACGTAGGAATTACCTCCCATGTTGTAGAACTTTTCAAATCTAACACAGTTTGCGCTACCCATTCAGCTAGCATAGAAGCAGATACAAAGCACAAAAACCGTAAGCTCAGAATACTCCTCATAAAAGGAGCGCCCAAGCCTACATTTATACTCTGCAACTACCCTACACACGACTATGAGAGAGGAGAGAAATACATACAATATATTGGTCTTATGTTCAAGATTGACATAGTCTTTTATTTTTGAACTGACCAAACACACACACATAGACAAGACAGAACATATGCAGGGTTGCTTCCAAGGCATATAGGTAATACCAAAGAAATAAGAGGGAAGCAGGGAGAATTTTTATGATATTAATCAAAGAACTTAATTCTTGAGAGCCACGTAAGAATTACCTCCATGTTGTAGAACTTCTGGAGAAGTAATTCATAAACTTTGATAGATAGATGGATGGACGGATAATCCGTCCATCCATCTATCTAGTACCACCAATGATTGCCATCTACAGGCGGTATTACTTCTTGATATCAAAATGATACATGTTGAATGTGTCAGTCATATTAGAAATGATAGTTATGAATAACCTTCATTATGATTTGTTGTTGTTGTTATTGTTGTTGACATATTAGTCATGTACTTACGTCATAGTCTCACAAATGCTCATAATCACACGCAACAGATATATTGATACTCGACTGTGTCCTACTATCAGTGACAGTTTTAAACCGATTCTGTTTTGTCATGTTATCATGTGTGATAGAGCCACAGACAGGCTATTGTACGTTAGAATATCACAGTTGATTATGTCATACGTCATGAATGATGGAAAATGTAGAACTGACAGAGCTATGTTTGAGGTATTTCACTGATTTGCAATGTGTTGTGTTGTATTTTATCGCATTGTGTCGCATTGTATCGTATTGTATTGCAGATCAGATTAGATTGGATTGAACTGAATTGGATTGTGAATTGGATTGGATTATGTGAGACCATGTCCCAACGAGCTTACTGTCTCTCTTCTTTATTCATGAATTGCAGATGTGTTATGCATGTTTGGGAGCATGTGTATATATATATATACATGACATGACAAATGACAAGGCTGTGTATATCACGTGGTATGACTAAGTGTTTATTGATGAAAAAGGGCACCTATATCACATGACGTGATATGACAAAGGTCATGTATATCGCATCATGATATCACAAATGATGTATGTATAATATATATATATATATATATATATATATATATATATATATATGTATATACGTATGTATGTATGTATGTATGTATGTATGTATGTATGCATGTATATGTATATATATATATATATATATATATATATATATAGTATGTATAATCGCATAATGTGACATGATAAATGTCACGTACGTCACATGATATGACAAATGATAAAGATACTATATCACACGA